>PPHD01028475.1:0-10872 GCA_002909625.1 Bambusicola thoracicus
AGAAAACAAACAAAAGAAAGCAGTATATTGCATGTTTCTCTCTCCTACTGTTAAAAAAATTATATATATTAAAACATTTATAGCCCCTTCTGATAATTTTAGAAGTTCATTCTTTTACTATATATCACCCATAAAATACTAAAGCTGGTTGTAGATTAAACACTACAGCTACTAATTAGGTAATTTCAGGTTTCTTTTGGTAATCTCAGGTGAGTTCTATTGGATTCTTGCAATTGGTCACTGACTAAACATCTCCTGCACACAATGTTTTAGGTCTGTCTCCTGTTAGGTGGGCTCTTACTCATCTAAATTAATTATCAGCTCAGTAAATAATATCACAATAATTTAGCTTTAAATTTTATGGCTGTGTTTTTCCTGGATTCGGAAGTTGTACCTCAGTAGTCTGTTAGTTCCCACTTTGATAGTTTCCTTATGACTCAAGCAAGTTTGCTGGGGGAGTTCTTGCCCATGGGAACTTACTGCTCCTATCTCTTTTCTTTTGACTTAAACAAAATACAAACAATAATATTATTGAGCTTTTGTGCTTATCTCTATCTAGATGCACTGTTTTTAAGAGTGAAAACTGTATTCAACTTCCAACAGGAACCTGCTTAGGGCACCTCAATTTTTTTTTATTTTTTTTTTCCCCCCATCACTCTCTTAAAAATCATCAGAGTCATTAAGGTCAGAGAAAACCTCTAAGATCATAAAGTCTAAACATGTACCTACCACCAATGTTGTGCACTAAACCATGTTCTGAAGTAACACATCTCCATGTTTCTCAAATGCCTCCAGGGATGGTGACTCTACCACCTCTTTGGGCAGCCTGTTCTAATGACCAGCCACTCTTTCAGATAAGTTTTTCCTAACATCCAACCATAACTTTCCCTAGTGCTATTACCCCTCATCCCATCACTGTTACCTGAGAGTTCAAATCTCATGTTAATCTGCAAATCCCTATCTTGACCTAACCACGAAATGAAATACTATTTTGGATTCCTGACAACACAAATTATTACATGACAAATTAAAAGTCAAATTTCAAATTGTTGCTAGACAAGAATTCCAACAGTTCTGATTCTTCTCATGCCACTTTATGTTGTAGAAACATGTTTCGGAAGATAATGTTTGAATACAGCCAGGGCTTGGGAAGGGGAAAAGAGCTGAATAAGGAAATAAACTGTAGCTGTTCTTTGAATAGTAATTTGAGATTGTACACCAAAAATGTAAAATAACTGTTGTATTTAATAACTAAAGATCAACAAGATTTGGCATAATTTTCAGTGGCATTGATCATCAACTGCCACTAACTTTCCCATTATATGTTTAGCACTTTGTACATGACCTACCTTCACTTATGACGTACCTGTAATTACTGAGTTAATTCACGCTGAAATGTATGTCTACTTCACCTGCATTCTGTTTTGGAACCTGAGTCCTGCATATTTCAATATCTTCAGGACAGAAAGTATATGTAATCTGTTCTATTATTCTGTGAAGGAAAAAAAAAACTATTTAAAGAATGTATAGAAAGAATACAAAGACATTACAGATTTCACATTGATTGAAAACCATTTGAAAACAAGATGGACTGTAATGGATGCTCAGTCATACCATATAAAACTAATACATCAGCCTTGGATACAATACATTCCTTCATCAAATAGGGTCCCTTGACACAGATCAAAGCAGGTATATATTTAAAGACTTATTTCTAATAAAACTGAACAGGTCAAATACAATGTGTTAATGTGCTACTTCAGGATGTGTGGTAATAGAATGCCAAAGAACAAGCTGCAAGCTGTTTGTTACTTAAGATACTCAAAGAATTAATTTTATGCTGGCATATACTGTAATTAGAAATAGCTCTGTGCATCATGATTAAACTAGTAGCTATGGAAACCAAGGCACACTAGAATAAATCTAAAAGGAGAATATTGAATATACCAGTCATAAAAATCCTCTAAATATGTTTATATTTCATCTTCTCCGTAATGCAAATTGGAATACTAAGGGTAGATACTACTTTGTTTTTTCTTAACCTTTTTATGTTTGGAAAGAATACTGCTTCTTATTAAGTACATAGATTCTATTTTCATATTAGTTTCTTAGCCCACACAGCCTTAGGTGTTAAAAGCACATAATTTTAATGATCATTTTGTATTAACTAATTGTATATTGTTACCCCTTTATAAAATAAGAGATCTATAGTTTCAAGAACATAAATCTCCATTGTGCTCCATCCCCTTAGCCATTCTGGTAGCTGTCTTCTGATCTTTCTCTAGTTTACCAATCTCCTTGTGGAAGCAGGAGCACCTTGCTATGCTGGCTACAATTATTGTGGCAGCCAGGGATAGAGATAGCTTTCATTACCAAGTACTGGCTCATATTTAATACCACCATTCACCAGATTCTTTTTCACAGCATTGTTCTTTAGGCAGCCACTCACTGGTTAGTGCCACTGAATGAGTTTATTTCAGCCTGGATGCAGGACTTTGCACCTGTCTGTATCAGATTTCACCAAAAACCTTTTTGGTTCACTCCTACAGCTAGTCAAAGTCCTTCTGAATAGTAACCCTGTATACAGTCCTATGTATAGATCACCTCTCTTCCCCACCCCACTGTCATTCGTAAGCATGGTAAAGAGTACCTTCCATCCCATCATCAATGTCAAAAATAAAAACATTAAACAATATTTGCATCAGTAGCAAACCTTGAAGAATGTCATTTGTAACCAGCCATAAATTAGGCTTCAAGCTATTTACTTCAAGAAATACAGTGCAGTGACTTTCTCAACCATCCTGAGGCCTCCAATCTGGCTACAGAAGTGCTACAAGAAATCATGTCATAATACCTGATTAAGTCAAGGTAAAATTCCTCCTTCATCACGGAATGTAATCAGGTTAGTCAGATATGATTTGTTCTTGGTAATCCATGCTGGCTGTTTTCAATTACCTTCTTTACATCCTTGTGCCTGAGAATGGCTTCCAAGAAGATTTATTCCATAACGTTCCCAAGAATCGAGGATGGCTTTTATACTGTTCCCCAGGTTTCCTTCCAAACCTTTTTGAAGGTGAGTATGCTATTTGCTTTATCCATTTGCTAGAGACCTCGTAGTGATCGCATGCTTTCAGAAAAAAATGGGAAATACCCTCTCACAATAACAGAAACTTTGGATGCACCTCCAGCAGTCCCATGTTGCTTACCTGAATTTCAGCCTATTTTTCTTCTATTATAGGTAATATTTTTCTCCCCTAAGCTATCATTCTAGGTATAGAGGTCTGGGAATCTACTGACCTGAGAACAATTCAAATCTCTTTTCAAGAAATCAATTTGTTTCTTCATTCTCCCAAAATGTCTTACAGTGCTTTCCTGAGCCGTTCCTTATCTCTCTTCACCAAAGCAAATATGGATAAAACAATATATGCAGAGCAATGCTTCAAAGGATGGAGCCTTTTTAATTTTTATTTTTCCTGTTGCTTTGGCCTGTGTTTTTGGCTTCAAAAAGTGTCTCTCCAATTACCAAAACTCGTCCTCTGTAGGACCTAGCAGTGCTGCATCTCTGTGCTAGACAAACTTGCAATTTCAGTGGGACCTCATCAACATTCATCATAACAATATCACTTCAGTATCATAGCAGTTTTCCTTACACATCTTTAAATTCAATCTCTGTGATCTATACAGTGACTACATTGAACATTTTCTGCATTTGAAGTCACACCCTTGTCAGCAGTAGTAAGTAATCATTTCGCAGAACTACAGTTGCTGGGGTTGGAAGGGACCTCGATACTGTCAAGTCCAACCTCCCTGCTAAAGCAGGTTCCCTACAATAGGTCACACTAGTAAGCACCCAGATGGGTCCTGAATATCTCCATAGAAGGAGAATCCACAACCTCTTGGGACAACCTGTTCCAGTGCTCTGTCACCTTTACTATAAAGAAGTTCTTCCACATGTTTGTATGGAACTTCCTATGTTCAAGTTTTAGGCCATTGCTCCTTGTCTTATCACTGTGCACTGAGAAGAACCTGGCCTCATTCTCTCTATGATTAGCCTCCCATCACCCTTTAGATATTTATAAACAATTGTTAGATCCCCTCTTGGTCTTCTTTTTCCCAGGCTGAATAGACCAAAGTCACTCAGCCTTTCCTCATATGGGAGATGCTCCAGGCCCTTTATCATGTTTGTGGCTCTCTGCTGCACACCTTCTGGGAGATTCTTGTCTTTTTTGAGCTAGGGAACCCGGAACTTGACATGGTAGTCTAAATACATCACTAAAATGCATTAGCACTTAGGATACAGAAATTACATCTAGCTAGAATACCTGTAAAATTTTAGCAGCTTGGATATTAAAAGAACTCCTAAACAGAAGTGTCACTAGCAAAATATTCACTTTTTCCTACACAAGTATTTGTTCCTTCATTCACTCGTGGTTTTCATCATACTATCATTCCCTACAGTATACAGTATACTACTATTATTCCTCACAGTATATACACAGTATACTACTATTATTCCCTACAGTAATAACTTCAATGATTGTCTGAGATGTCTCATTCAGTATCAAAGAATAGCTGACAATTCTCTGACCAGTTTCACTACTAGAAACAGGTTTCTCAAAAGAAGTTAAAGAATATACCACAAAAAGGACTTTGTCATGTTCCAGAGCATTTATCTTCTCAGAGATAACTGAAGTGCTGCTTAGTGCACAAGCAACACTATGGAACCACTCTACTCCAACACACTCCCTCTAGCTTGCTACTAGTAAGATATGCTATTTTTTTTAACTGAGAAATGATTATTACAAGTTTGTTGAGCTACTGCTTACCTTTACAACGTCTGAAGCAACTGCTGCACTGCTTCACATGCTTAGAAAACAGAAACAGCTATCTACCAGAACTAAAAAAAAATTTAAAAATTACCTTGGCAAGAATCAGGGTATATTGGCATAATTCCACTGGCACCTACTATCAGTCAGTTCTACTTACCTGTAGCAAGTCCTGGACCACATCAGCCAGCATCAACAGTGAGTTTTGACAGTTCATACCACAGCTCTACCTCTACTGAGCACAGCTCTAATACTGAATAGTAGCAGTTTAAAATGTGTTCTTATACTGGATTATCACTATATATGCAGACTATGATGATTGATAATAGAAATATCTACATATTAATGGAACTATGTGCAAGTTCAAAGCACTATACAAATCACCTGCATTTTTTTAGATCTGTTTCTACCAAACGTACAGAGCATACATTAGCATTTTGCAACTTCCAATGCATACTGACTGGCAGCAGCAGAAGCTTATCTACATGAGAGAAATCATTCCATGTAGACTGAGAAGCATAGGATACAGCATGAGGAGATTGTTCTTGAAACTGGAAAGAGCCCAGATGTGACATCAATAACACATTTGCATTTCCTTCATTACAAGGAAACAATTTCAGAAGATGAAGAACAAGCATGAGAAGATTTAAGCTGTTCTTTTTAGGGTTCTGCCCTTGGAAATGACAGCTACAGTTATCTTAAACCACTACTACAAGTAAAAGGAGTTTCTATTTTTGGCACCTACACCAGATTGCATTATTATATTAATGATTTTCAAGTGCACAGATATTATTTGCTAGCTGATGAAAAGAAATAGTTAGGTACTTGAGGTCCTCCACATGCTTCACAATGAATTACAAATATTCCAATTAGAAAAAAAATCATACGAAAAGAAATTCTTAAATTAATGAGCTTGTGTTCTTCCTCTGGCTATGGCTGATTCTGTATTTAAAATAGAATCACTGACAGGCCTTGTAAGAACAACACTGTAATTACAGTGGCTTAAATTTTCCTGGTGACAATGTAATTTATTTTTTTGGCAGAACGCTATCTGAGAACACTTTAATTCATGCCTCCTAAAAGATGTTAAGAAAACAATTTATCTCACAGAAGACACTTAAAAGAAAAAGTTATTCCCATAGAGGTAGCTTGGAAAGTTAGATGATATTTTGCTAATTTATTGTGGAGTTGAACATAAACCCACTTCAAAATTTTCAACTATATTCATGTCTAGGGACAAATAATAAAGTTGAGTGATAAGCTACTAGTTTGTGAAAGCTGTGACTCTTGCACAACTGAAGAGAGAAAATTCCCCAATTAATACTAACTTAATGCCCCATTATACAGTATTTTCTATACGAAACTGGAGTTGGAAGGCTCTGACAAACAGGAAAATAGATTTTTCACTCTGTCTCCTTGTACAGGTTTATGTATGACCCAGTAACATAACATATTACAGTTCCCAAATTCCAGATTACAGCACAGCATTTGTAAATAAACTGGAATCAGCAGTAGCTTGATTGGAAAACTGGTCATTAACATTAAAAGCAATCTTCAGTCATTTATCAGAACTTCGTATTTTTACCCAAGTTGATTATCACATTGTAATCAGCACCACAGCCTCACATTACATCACCATTAAAATCTCCTGTAATAAAAAGGATGGGGCATACATTTCCTTTTTATTTATTTATTTTTTTTAATGCCAGCTATGACACTGTAAACTTTTCTTAAGCCCGTATCTGTATATAAACCTGCTGACCTGAAGACCACGGGAAAAGAGCAAAGAGCAATCCTTCCATGAGGTTTTCAGAGAGACTGAGATTGAGAATCTGAAGCTCTTGAAAAGACTTGCTAGAAACTAAGGGAAGCTGAATAGAAGAAGCACATAAGATGACATTGGTATCAAGACAAAAGATCTTGTCTTATCAAGACAATAATCTATTTCACAATATTTGGAGTATTTGTATAACCAAGCTGTACTTCAAGTCAGCAGTTAGCACAAAGTGTCAGTTTGTGGAAGTTAACACAAAGCAACTTTGAAAAACATCTCCATAATGTGCTCCCTATAAGATCTTTATCTTATTCTCCAGTTCTTTATCTGCAGGCAGGCAGATGCAAGCACATGCAGCATGTCCTCAGAAAAACATTAATCAGCCTGACTTCATTCAAAGAAATCCTCATAGAAAAAGTATTTCCACACTAAAAAACACATCTTGTAGTCATTGTTGGCTTGTTTGGGTTTTTGTTATTTTTTTTTTAGTAGTAACTACCATAGGCTAAAGGAAAGTGAAAGAAACAAAAGTAATGAAGAAAAAGCAGGATGGTAAGAAACAAAAATATTCTAGATAACATTCTCATTTTCATTTTGTTCTGCTGTTTTTCAATGCTTTCTATCCAGAAAACTGCAGTCTGTTTACGAATTCTCCGTGAGAGAAAGCTCCCCTTAGTTAAGGGGAGAGATGAAAAAATGGGAAGCAGGTATGAAAATGTGTACAAATGGAACCGAAGGCAGACTGGAGCAGAAGGCTTGAAGCGGCTTGCAGAGGCGCATTGCCCTCTGCTGGGTGCACCGCCTGCTGAGGCTCCTGGAAACCTGAGCCGCGTCTCCTGGATACAGGCGATGAGAACGCTGGGACTTGCAGAACGTAGGTGTTTATTTATTGGTGCTTTAAATATGAAGTCAGCTGTTATAGAGAAAATAGAGAGTTGTTTTTTTGTTTTCTTTTTTTTGGAGGGGGGGAAGGGGGGTATTTATTTTTTTATTTTTTGTAATGAGTGGCTTCAAAGAGTCACACTTTTTATTATATTTTTGTCAGCTCTTGCTGTAAAAGAGGAGCTTGCCACAAACCTATTATCCGTGCTTCCCTGCTGCTCTACAGGATACCAAAATAGGCAATTCCTGGGACCAGAGAACCCCAGTCTGTCCCCTGGAGTTTGCTGAAGAAATGGAGGAGTCTCAAAACCTTAGAGGGACAGAGAGCAGAAAGGAGCACTTGCAGCATTCCCCTGCTCTCAGGGACTGTTTTTTACCTCAGCTATACACAGCAGTCACAGCATAGAAGCTTTCATCAGCTAACTTTCATAATGATCAAATGCTTCAGCAAGCTTTTTCTTTTTTGTACAGATTTTAAATAGCTGCTCAGATGAATTGTGTTACTCTCCATTTCCATGCTACAGAACATTGCAAAAATGAAAAGGAGGCCTGAGAGAAACCCTCCCCTGAACGAAGTATAGAGGTGTTCATATGCAGCCAGTAATGCTATCACTCTTGTATGTTTTTACAGGACCAACTACCATCCTGTTGTGCAGGTAACATAGGCAGCTTATAGGAAAACAAAACCTATCACGGAAAAAAATAAACAAATAAAGCAGAACAAGCCCACAGTTCTTGCTGGTGCACTGATTCCTCTGAGAACAAGAAGACAAAGTCAACAGCTTTTATGCTGATCTTTAAGATTTCAAAAGCACTGAAAAATCACTTCTCCATCCTCTAAATAAGTCTTGCTGTTTTCTACATTTCTCAGTAGTGCCAAATGAAGTAGCGCAGCCTCAGCAAGCAGAGCTGATAAGGCTGGGAGATGGGATCTCTCAACAGCAAGGCAAAAGCTTTGAATCCGTTACTGGAAAATAATGTTCTGAAAGCTGCAAGATTTGCAGTCTGAAAGGAAAACTCACTTGGCTCAACCTTTCCAGAGCTACAAGTAAAAGTAGCGAAGTAAGAAAGGAAAGCAAAAGGATGGAGAGAGGAAAGGAGGAAGGAAGAATGGAATGGATTTGAGGGAAGGAGGGAGAAAGAAAAGAAGAAAGGAAAAGGAAAAGGAAAATAATACACAATTGCACTAATACCAATGAATGAATAAAACTGAGTTTGTAGATATGATTAGGAAGAGACAGAATACATAAGATCTCTGGTCAGTTGGTTTTTGGTTCCACATTTAAAATTGTTCAGATGAAAGCAACATTTCCCAGCAACAGCCCAGAAGTCCAAAAGCATTTTTTTCTACTCTTATAAAATTTTACGTATAAAAAGGAAGCTATTCTTCCTATGCTTTTGAAGGTTTCAGTTTTTTTGTGAGAGCTAGTGGGAAGTTAACAGTTGATCTTTAATGTTGATGATTAACATGTCAATCCTAACATTCATCATTTATTTCTCTTTTGCTTTTTACTTAAGTAATTTAGAATCACACTCTTCAGTAGTTTGGCACTGCAGTCAAAAAAAACCAAGAACTTGTGATGGCTATATAAAGAAAATTAATATAGCAGTATAAAACACAATATATTAGCTATTCTTCTAGGTTTGCCATACATCAACCTAGGATATGTTTGTGCACAAATGAAAGCTTTCAAAAGGCAAGAAACTGTGCACATAAATATTGTAACTAGCTTGCATCAGACAAGTTTTGAACAAATTTTGCTTTTTCCATGCTCTGCTTTCGTTAAGATACGAAAAATTACATGACAGATAAAAACAGTGATACAACCAGATACATTTGTCTAGCTACTGCAACAGTTCTCAAAAGTAGAGTTAATTAGAGCTCAAAAACATACAATTTCCAAAACTTAACATTGAAATGGTACAATGCATTTATCTACCACAGTAGTTCTGCTGTGGTTCCCTAAGACTATGTTTGAGGTTTCAGTAAACTTTGAAGTCACATTGCCTTCAAAACTGACCTTGTTATACACCTCTGTTTCAGTCACCTCCAAGTGAAATCCGGTCCTCATGGAAAATGACAAAACTTTTGCCTGATATAATGAAAGGCAGAATTCATTAACTCAATATCAAAATACTATAATGCTTTCTAAAAGGCAGGATTTAAGATGCAGTGCCTCTATAAAGACTGTTATAGGACAATTTATTTAATGTAGATACCATAATTTTACGAATTTGAAAATAATGACATCTTCATTCTGGAACTTAGTTCAGTTCCAGTTATACTCACTATGTTGCTCTCCTGCAAAACACTGATTTAGCCTCCAGAAATGAGTAAGTGAGCATGAAGAAATTACACCTGCATGAAAGCACTTGACAAGAAATATAATATCCTTTTTTATTCAATGAATACTGAAGGATTAGAGTGGCACTGAGGTGATGAGTGGTGAGAAAGAGAGTAAGAATGAAGTTGAAAAGAGATGAGTATCAAATGAAATTGTTGTTTACTACTTTGTTCTCTGTATATGAAGGATTAATTCTTAGAACACTGCACTACATAGAAGAAGAATGTGTGAACTCCAACTGCTTTTCTGACTCTTCAACCAAACTGTCATAGCCTGATATTGCATTACTTGAGGTTGAATATTATTCCATACTTCCAAGCTGCCAGCTTTCAACCTGTGGTTAAGAGAAAACAATAAAAGGGGAAAAAACAATAAAAAATCAAGTAGAACTCCTTCCAGAGGGGCTACAATAAATAGCCCCTAGAAATAGCACAGTACGGCAAGAAGGCTGAAAATGAATATGTGCCTGGTCCCTGAAAGGCTACTCAAGACAAACAGAATAGGGCAGGAAAGAAGTAGCAAGAAAGCAGAACAGTAGGGAACGACTGAAGTATAAGGACACGGAACAGTAAAGTGATGACTTCACAGATCCAGGACAGAGATCAGACTCTAGCTCTCCCTCGTGATCCAATGTACAGTCAGTGAACTCATAGGGCTATCTCAAAAACAAAGCTCTAGCACAAATGGAAAGCAGACTCTAGCCAATTTCCAATCTCATTCTCACAAAGCAGTGAGGTCTGCCCCTACACATGCCGCAGGCTCTGCAAGGGAAGAATGCAGTACCACTGCATGTCCCCTGCACACACTGTATGCCCCAGGGAGCTCCACAGCCTGTATGTGCATCAGTGTTAGCCATGGTACTGAGTCTGAACTCACTAAATGAACCCTGTTTGGATCCAGTTGGGATTGTTAGAGCATGACAGAAAGACTATGCTAGCAAAAGCAGAACCTTCAGTCTCTATGTCTCCAGATTTATGGATCCAGGCCTTAGCCCAGAATACATTCCTGTGCGTTCCTGACATTAAAACACTTGTAGCTTCAGCCT
>PPHD01028476.1:0-10872 GCA_002909625.1 Bambusicola thoracicus
TCATTATGGTCCTTTTCAACCCCGGCCATTCTATGATTCTATGATTCTATGATTATATTCTTCAAACAGGTTTTTTTTATGTGGTACCTGCTCTCCTTAATTGTATAATATAGAGGTTATTCAGATCCTTGTACAAATAAGGTTTGCAGCATGTATTTTCTTTAGTTGTCTGTCCACTGCTGTCCCAACTTTAGCAGAAGTCTGGAATATCTAAGCTTTGTCTCAGTAACTGGCCAGTGGAAGAACTGGTACTGTGTCTTCTCCATGTACTCAACAGTTGTTAGCACATCAACTGTGTATTCAAAACCTTTCCCTATCTAAGGAAATTGGTCTATGTCTCCCAGAGTCCAAAACTGTGTGCCTATTCCAGAAGCTTTCTGGATGAATGCCCTAAAACACTGAGGAAGAGGAAGTGGTGGTGTCCTCTGTGCACATCCTGAGTAATGCAGGGGAATCCATGTGTGGAAAATACAGCCCCCTGGTTTGAGACCAGCAGATGAGGCAGGCAGATTCACAGTATGTTGTGGGTCATTATGAGGCCTAGACATGTTTTAGATATCTAGTGACTAAGTACTGTGGGCATTCAACAGTGCAGAGGAAATCATTAAAGCAGTTAAGGCTGGAGGCAGTCCTGGCTGTAGTGACCATGCCCTGGTTGAGTTTGTGATCTCGAAGCCTGGCAAAGAGGAGAGTCAGGACCCTGAATTTCATGAAAGTGAACTTCTGGCAGTTTAAGGAATTACTGGATGGGATCCCCTAGGAGATGGCAGCTCTTCAACAACACCCTTCTGAGAACACAAGATCTCTCCATGCCCCAGCATATGAAGTCAAGCAGATGAGGCTGGAAACCAGCATGGCTGAGCAAGGACCTGCAAGTTAAACCGAGGGAGAAGAGGAAAATGTGAGAGCAGTGGAAGCAAGGATGCATGACCTCAGAAGAATACAGGGATGCAATCTGGAAGTGCAGAGATGGGGTCAGGAAGGCCAAGGTGCAGATCAAACTGAACTTGGCAAAGGATGTGGAAAAAAAAAAAAAGAAGGATTCTACAGGTATATCAGTCAGAAGAGACAGGCTAAGGACAGGCCCTCCGATAAATGAAGAGGGAAAGCTTTCTACAACAGACATGGAAAGGCTGAGGTACTCAACAGTTTTCTGCCTGAGTCTTTACTGGCAGTCAAGCTTCCCAAGCCTCTTGTGTCCCTGAACCTCTAGTTGTCTAGGGAGGGAGCAAAATCCCTCACAGTGTAAAAGAAGAGTGAGTCTGAGACCACCTCATGAGACTGAATGTGTACAAGGCTATGGGGCCAGACAACAGTCATCCTTGGTCATCTGCAGGGTTAGCTGTTACCTGAAGTTTTGTGGAAAATTGTGCTATGCTTTTTCTGTTTCTCAACACATTTACCTAATTTCATGCATAGTTATATGGAACAGTTTCCTATATTATAAAATTGATGAACACTGGACTCAGCCTGTCCCTCACTATAAACACTTTGTTTCTTTCCAAATTAATGTGACCATCACTTCAAGAAACTTTCTTGCACCCAGCACTTCTTTAAGAGTTTCCTATAAATGAATACATTTCTTATTTATTTTCTTGCATTGAACATCTGAGATGTGAGATCATCGGTATTTTTAAACTTAACATAGGAGTCTGCTACTCAGTATAGGCTCTGGGCAGCCTTCTCATCACTCGTTTTCTACAGCCACAGATATTCCTTATATTTAATATTACTGTCTTGTTACTCTTAGCTGACTTCGTCTTACAGAACTTCCCCAAATCCATAAGTATTTATCAAGATTTTAATTATAGTAGTAACTTGACTACTATACTATATATATATATATAGTTATATATATATATAGTGGGAGAAGTGGCCACTAACATTCAGACTAGACAGATATTATGGATTTATTGTCACATACTCTTGTACAGAATTTTAAAGACCTTTTGTACTCTGTTGCTTAATCTTCCACCTATTCATTTGCACCTACAAAACTAGGAAGCCACAATGTTCAGTTCCATTTATTTCCTGGTACAGGCAATCCAGTACAGTGTGCTAATTCTAGTTACCACAGTGTATCGGGTGCTGACAAATGATACTTCAGCTCTGAAATAATCTTCTATTCCTACCTGTGTTACTAATTAATGTCATGATGGGGCCCTGTTTACTTTCTTTAAGAAAACTGAGATGTAATCAACCTAGCAGAAGCATTTAATGCATTGAAAGTGGTTGGTTGAATTCCTGTACATAGATTGCAAGCTTGCAATCAACTTTCTCAGTAACATTTTTAATATACCTAACAATATTAAGTTGTTCTTTGGACTCTAGATTCCAAACTGTTAATTATTCGAGTTGTTAAAAAGAAGTGTTGCTTTCAATTGGGTGAAAAAGACATGCAGGTAAAGAAAAAATCTCTAAGAATATTCTCAAAAAGTGAGCAATTTTTATTTGTTTCATTTGTTAGCCATGAGTAGCAGTAAATTTTCCGTCATGAAAAAAAGGACAGGTATAAATCAATTCACACAATTCTGAAGGCATAAGATGGAAGTGTCAAGAAAATAGCTCAAGGAAACTGTTTGTGAACTTAGGAACAAACCTCTTGTAGAGGAAAATGATAAGCGAAACTTTAAGTGTGTTTTAAGTACAGAAAGATAAGCATTGGGTTAGTTGGCATTAGCTCATCAGGGAAGATTTCTCTTACCTTTTGGATTTGCCTTGAACAGGATTTTAAAATTTAACACTCAGTTACTAGCTCAGATCAGGGTTGTATCATCTGAATGTAGTCAAGATAAAATAGTTTTTAACTCCACTCTAACTAGGTCTAAGGAGAAGGTAAAATCATAGATCAGTTGGCTAAAATTAAACTAAAATTAATTGTTTGTGGCATGGATCTTGACACTGTGAGAGGAAATTAGCTTAGTCATGATGACTGGATTATTGTTAGAATAACATGAGTTCCATCTTCTGTTTGTTGGGGCCCATGCTTATTTTGTTAGCATTGTCATGACTGGCTGGTCATGGAAATAAACTTATGATTCTATAGCCTCCTCCAGGACCAAAGAGGGAGAAACCAGCATGGGTAGGGAAAGCAGCACCAACTGCCTTGTCAGTAATACAGAAACTCTTTCTTTCTTTTATTTTATTTTTAAATTTTTCTCTCAGAAGCAGACTGGGAGGTTTATGTTCACCTCCCAGTCCATCTGAGCTGTGCTGTGGCTAGCAGTGGGGTACTGACCTAGTGCCACCACCAGGGCTATCTCTTGCAGGACAGAGGTGAGTTCTGGGGGCTGCTGCTGTCCTTTCTCTTTGGGGGGCACCAGGGACCCTCATACAAGCAGTCCCTGCTCTGGGCTGAGGGGCTCAGTGCCTCCACCTGCCCCAGCCCCTCCTGTGGCTTCTCCTCTGAGGACACAATGGCAGTGCTGGCAAGCCCAGGATCCCCACAAAGGACACTGGAGAGCTCCTCAGCGTTGGATCCTTCAGGGCTAGTGGTGTGGCCTGGACCAGAGGCAGGAAGCCCCTGATAAGGTAGCAGGGCTAAGGGTCCTGCCCTTCTGCAGCATGAGTGTCCCAGTGTTCCTGCTGACAGTAGATCTCTGGGCCATGCAGGGTTGCAACAGTGGTGATGGGCCTCCTCACAAAGGGCACCATGAGGTCTTCGACGAACAGCCTCAGCATCTACAATAAGGCCACCTTGCTGAGCACCTTTGTACAAAGGAAGCCCACAGTGGTGTTGCAAAAACCTTCCACCTCTCATTGCCAGAGATTCTCTTGATCTATTCTTGGAGCTATTGGAGCAGGAGTTCAAGGTCTTCTGGATATTCTTGAAAAAACAGCCCAGACCTCAGGTGAGAGCGGTGCCCCAGAGTGATGAGCACTGGCTCTGCAATCCCCTGCTCATTCTGTAGTCTGTCATCTGAGTGTTTTGGTGGCTGTGAGACAGGATACTCAAGATAATCATCATCTGACCTCACTGAGTATTAGATGGTCAGGTTTTTTGTGCCTGTGTATGGCACAATTTGGCTTCATTGCCCACCAGAACACACAGCCATATCAAAGCTGGTGGAGATAGGGTCACATAGGCAGCATCATCCTGATTTTGCCCACAGTCATGGCAGGTCTAGCCCGTTTTAACCTCCATGGCCCTGTGCTGTGTGGGGAGAACTGAGGCTGGGGAAGCTGCTCACCTGCAGTGGGCAGAAGGTGTTACAAACTCCAAATGAGAGAGATCACAGTCTCTCACTGCCCCAGGGGCAGGCAGAGAAATGCCCTTGTCTCTCTGCAGAAGACCCTCCTGGCCCTTTCTCTCCATCAGCCTCTCCATGGGCTGTGTCCCTACATCACTTGCCTCTGCTGCCACAAGTGCACTCTGCACAGTCCCAGCTGCTCTAGCCAGACAAGGTCAGGGAAAATGTTGGTGATGTTGTGGGATGGGCACCAAGAACTGCTGCCAGAAGCCCCACAGCACACTCCAACCAAGGCCTCATTCAGTGCTCCAAGTCTCACAGGTGTGCTCACCTGGAATCCAGGCAAGAGTCCATACTGGACTTTGATGGTGCCTGAATTTATACAGTGAGAGCTAGTGAGGTCACAATCATCTCTTGCTGATGTCACAGTCTCCTAGTTGGTGATCTCACAGTCCATCTCTGCATGTATTCTGGAACCAGTTTGGGCCTTTATCACCATCCATCATTCTGTGATTTTCCTTTGTAATGGTGATATATCTCTGGGAAAATAAAAAATTCTCAACAACCCTTCTTCTATGAACTGTTTACTCTTTCTGACACTCAGAGAGATGCTTCTTTGCCTGTTCTGGTTTGCATGCAATGCAAATCAGTGGCAGCCTCTACACCAGACTTGCCTTTTATATCAAGTGCTCACAGTACTCTACAGGACTTCCTTTAGCAGGAGGTTTTACTAGGTAATCTCCAGAGGACCCTTCCAACCTCTATGATTCTGTGGTTGTGCGATTCATTCTTTCCATATATAGGAGGGTTCTTAAAATGAGAAACACAGTTATCTGCCTTGTGCAAACAAGAAGTTTAGTGAATGCCAAAGTCAGTTTTAAGAGTCAGGGAAGTTCTGGTCCCTCATGTAAAACTCCAGACAAAACTACTGCCTTTGATTTTTTGCTCTTGTGTTTATCTTTTATGTTGGAGCTGACTGATGCCTGCAATGAAATGCCTTCAGCTAACTTGCTGTAAAAGCTAGCAAGGGAGTTGCTCAGATTCTGTATAAATGTGCATCTAATTTGCCTGCTGATGAATTATTTAAATCCCTGCTATTTATGGAAGCTGTCAGCATGCTTTGCTCTGCTGTTTTGACAAGAGAAGCAAAGAAATCTGAGTGAACTGACCAACTAAGAGTTAAAATTTATTAATAGTCACACTGCTGTGCATTATTTTCTACTCAGTATTTGTCAGTTTTCAGAGATATTACCTGTTACTATAAATACAGCACATGCTTCCACAATAAATTCTCTTCATTTGTCTGGCAAAATGATCATTTTTCAAATTTCACTTTTCAAATTTATATTAAGGCTTGTGTGCATATTTGGGCTCTCAGCACAGACAGCTTTTACACTTGTCTCAAGTTGCCGTTGCGCCATGTGTTGTTTGTACTCAGAGATGGATTTCACATAGTAATGCTGAAAGCTCCCACGCACCATAGAGAAATGGGACTGGGCTGCTACAGAGTTGTCAGGCAGACCTGGTACTGCTTAGAAGCTGGTTTGCAGATGAGGAGTAAAAAATGGTTGGTATAACATTTTAGAGATTCTGGATCCCACATACAGTGGACCCAACTTCTCTCCTAGTCCTGAAACCACCATAGGAGACAGAGGTTGATGCAGAGTTGATGTGGTGCCACGACTTTCATGGCAGGCTGCTGGCCTCCCACTGCTGCCTTGACCACACATTTCTGAAACCCTTTTGTGCCAGCCCAAGCACTGTTGCCACTATGTATCTACAGAAGGAGCAGATATGTCTGCAAAGCTGGGGAGGGGAAAAAGAAGAGTGAGTGAGATTTCACAGGCACTACTGCCAGCACATAGATCCATGCAGGAAAATGTGGTCGGGGAGAGGATGACATGCTGATGATAGCATGCAGTCAGTCAGTTTAGAGTGGGTGTGGAACTGACCCACTGGGAGGTGACATAATTGACTTCTATGTTGTTCCATGTAGCTTTAAAGTGGCCTTGCAGATAAAAGTAGGCTTCAGCATTTACTTACTTATCAATGAAAGCACAGATGCTTTTAAAAAACAATATAAATTATTTATCTGTAAATATAGATATTGATATCGACATTCCTATATATATCACTTAGTGTATGCAATAATCTTCAAGTAGTCTTCTGAAAAGATTAGAAAAGTGTTTTGGAAAGGTTAATCAATTGATTTTTGTGAGTATTCAGAATCCCCATTTTACAAAGAGATCAGCTGAGTATGCATACAAGGTGTTTAAAATCCTCATTCAAAGAAAATAAAATCAAAGAATATTATTCTACCAACTTCCCCAGACTTTCCTGAGGCCAAACCATAAGTCAGTATCAGAAGAAAGGTCTGACTGAATTGTCCAGTTCTCCTGTTTCTGTGTTCTAGTCACTAGACGTCTTCTTATTTGTGTGCTGTTGGGACAATGATGTTA
The DNA here is from genome assembly GCA_002909625.1 of Bambusicola thoracicus. NCBI lineage: Eukaryota > Metazoa > Chordata > Aves > Galliformes > Phasianidae > Bambusicola > Bambusicola thoracicus. The sequence goes on from PPHD01028476.1 coordinate 6,650, forward strand.
CAGCGCCTACTACTTCTGATGAAGGTCTTCTTAGCTTCTCAAAATAAGCTCTTTTTTCCTTCTTCTCTCTTTTTTTTTTTTTTTTTTTTTTTTCCCCCAAAAGGCAAATGATAATTACAAACTTTCCCTGGGATGAAACTCATTCTGAGGATGGTTACAACAACCTTGAATTAGTTTAGCCATTTCTTCTTTAATTAAAGAATGTCAAAAAAACACTTTTGTGGTTTTGCATTATGTGCTTAGCACTTATCTCAAATAACATGAAGTGGCTTTGAAAATATAACTGACAGCATGAACTCAGCTTTTCTAGTATTGAAGTAATATAATCTGCGAGTTAATTAAGATGGAATAATTTGTATCAGAACAGTGGCCCCACACATAAAACAAGGGCACGCACAGGCAACTGCTGCAGCATGTTGCAACAGCCTCTGTTAAAAACTCCAATCCTAGTTGTGGTATTTGCTAAGCTGGAAACGGTGTTTGTAAGCAGCGCTCAGTCCAACAATTAACAGAAGTTAATGCTTATTCACAGATACAAAGCACAAGAATTAGAATTGTAGCATATGAGTGAGTGACAGTGCAGTCACAGCAGTGCGCAGGGTCACCACAATGAAACATTGCTTTTCAGAGTTACAAACCCTAATGTACCATACTGTGCAATTACACATGAACTTACCTCTGCACATGTGTGACTATCTCTGCAGTTTAGGATATTGTCTCTTTTATGGGACACCCATTCTTAGCCTAGGAAAGAGAATGTGCTTGCAGATAGAGAACTTAAAACCAAAGAGCAGAACAAATGTAAATGGGAGCTTCCATGTGCGCAGTGCAATACTGCTCTGTGATGCTGAGACAAAGAACTGGCAACTCAGACTGTTGAGCTTTCTTCTGGACTCTTCCAAGTGCAATCTGTGTGACCATTAGGAAACACCTAATATTTCTAAACCTGGCATTAGGTGCAACAGAAGCTGAGTTGGGGCTTACTGATATGAAAGGAAAAGTTGCTGTACATTTTAGCAGGTGGTAGAGCAGATCCTGAGTGAGTTGTCAAATTTTATTATTATTCCTAAAGTGGACAGGAATTTTCATGCCTATTTGCATATATTATCTAAATCTGGAAAAAAAAAATCCAAGAAATACTTGAAATTTTATATACTCTTTTGGAAAAATATAGAGAAAATTTATCTAAAGTACTGGAGGATATGAGGAATTTAATGGAAACTGGTATTGTCTTGCATTGTCATGGGAATTTCTCCTGATTTCTACTGAAAAAACAGAAAAATCAGACCTGTCAAAGCGTAACAGTGCTCCTAATTTAGGGGTTTGGCTCACTCACTATGAATAAGGGTGGCAGAAAGCGACATATGGTAGCTGATAATTTCATTTACACCATACCATTTTTCAGTGCTATGGATGTTTTAAAATGTGTACACACTGAATTCATAGCTACCCTCAGTTTCAAGCTTTTATGTCCTAGGACTGACTTCCTAGCTGCTTCTGAAAAGCACTTTAGAGTCCCTGAGATAGAAATAGATTTGGTTTGGTTTACTGACTGTGGCAGAAAATAACTGTTGTCAAAGAGAAGATTTGGGGTTTCTTAACTGCTATTTTGCACATTCAGTATGGAGCGGTCGCCTCACATTTGGGCATGATTTGTAACTGAACATATGGAGAAATAGAAACAAGTCTTCATCCTCCTACCTGTCAGCACAGTCTGCAGGTATAGCAGTGGTAATGGAAGAGAATGGTGAAACCTGTAACAATAAAGTGATGCCAGTGGGAGGAAACACAAAACAGAACATATGACAGATCAATAGCAAAATAAGCTAATAATCTGAGAGAAGCAAATGGTTTTATTTGGAACAGAGGATGGAGCACTAAGTGGAGAGAGTGACTGGGGCAAGAGTGGTTGAAGAGGGCATACCCATACTTCTTCCTAACCTGTCACTGATCGGCCTGAACAAAGAAAAATGAAAATAAGGCTTTCCAACTCCTTTCACAAGGATTTGTTCATCTTTTCTGGAGCACTCTGGATAATAGGTGTTGAAGATTCTTGCAGCAACAGAGATTTGTGTAACCAATTACCTCTGTGCTGCCCACAGTGTCAGTATCCCTGACCTGTTTTCTAATTAAAGTTCACACTCTTTGCGCGTGTGCAGTTTTGTGAGTCTCATTCCTCCCACCAACCCTCCTGTCCCCAAATTCTCTTTCATTGGTATGAAACAAGAACTCAGGAAGTGCAGTGACACCAAGCACATTAAGTATGGACATGTCGTAGCTCTCCAGAGAGCACAGATGGGGGCTTCAGCTGCAGCAGGTGCTGAGGAGACAGATCTGAACTCAACCACACAGTGTTTGTGAATCATCTGTATGGGCCTATTGTTTAGATGCGTCCAGCTTGGTCACATGCTATACAGGGCAGCAGTGATGCTGAGGAGTGGGGGAGGGGGTGGAGCTAGTTCAAACTCTGCTTTTAATTTAGGAAATGAAAAGGATGTCACTCCCTTCCCTGAGTGTAGCACATGAGGACTTCACAATGGACTTCACATTCAAACTGTTTTTGCAGAACTTAGGGAAGAAGAGGGTAAAGGAGCCAGTTATTATGCTTACAAATAAATTTTCTATCCTCTTTCTTAAGGGAACTCTGTTCATTTTGTTATGGCTAAAGAAAGGGTTCAGACATTAAGGTCAAAACTACTGCTCAGGTTTAATCCAAGATGCATTTGTAGTTGTGTTAATTAAACTGTGCATTGCATACAGTGCTGGCCAGCTACCGTGCAGTAGACACAGCAAATGGCAGATAGAGGACTTTCCAGCTGTAATTGACTTTATTGCTTGGACAAATTTTGAAAATATTCAGCATCATGTGTGTCTTGCTGTCCTCAGGTGCAACTAAGAATGTCACAATTATGCACTAAGATAAACAGTCCAATTTAAACTAGAGGCTCTCAGATTAGCTTATATACTGTCTGTGGTGTAGTACAGCCATGATAAATTTATATGCAAAGTAAGACCAGAAGAATCAAACCATCTGGCTGCACTATGGAGAGTTATATGAGCTCCATGCTTCTGTAAAGTCTTGCAACAGCAGTGTTTTCAGTTCGTTCAGTGGTCAAATGCTGAGTTGATATTAAAACACGTGCTTTCTAGACCAAGCTTCAGCTTTCATGACTACTCTTCCTACTAAATGGAAAAGAAAGCCAAATAGATTATAGTGTCTCATGTGATCCTTTCAGTGTGAGATGAGGGTTAAAAACTTTTACACTTGAGAGAGAATGTGGTGCTTCAACGTGAAGGGAAAAGAGAGAAGGTAGCAGGGCAGGTGAACTACATGTCTGCTAGGATAGAATGCCATAGGATGTCCAGGATGAAACAATAGAAAAGGGAAAAATCAGGTGAAGATGTAGTTATGAAAAGTCAGTACAGAAGTTCTATTTCAGAGGTCATAGTATTAACACTGTAGTCAGTTATTTTCTTACATGCTTCTTTAAATTTAATACTGTACACCTTAATATATTCTTTAATACAAGTAACCATATTTATTAAAAGCTGCAGGAAAAAATAGTGTCATTAATTTTATTTATTTATTTTTTAACTCTGAAGGTAATGTTTGTGAGTGTCTGCTTTTTTCACTTTTCAGCTTCTGAACAAATATCTTCAGCTCGACTGGCTTGACTCTAATGAGACTATGGCAAGCAGTAGTTTATATGGCAAGGCTGTACCAAAGGAGAGACAAGCATAAACTCCCCAAATGTGAGGGCTGCTATGAAAGTAATGCCTCCTATTTTATGAGATTGACACACAATGTCAGAGGCAGTTGGTGGTGGTAACACAGCAGAGATTGAACCTTTCCACCAATATTTTACATTTTATTACTGTGTGACAGATGGCAGCAGAGGGACAGTCTGACAAAATGGTGTCTGTCAGCAGAATGTGTCTGAAGCAAAGCTGTGACATTGAAATCCTCCATATGGAAAAAACTGCACCCACGGACATTCACTGACACGTGGACCATTTATGGAGACCAAGCAGTAGATGTGAGCACAGTGCGGCAGTGGGTGGTGTGTTTTAGCAGTGGTGACAGCAACAGTAATTTACCTCCACCGGTGCAAATTTTTATGCGAATGTCACATAGGCTCTCTTGTTCATTGCTGGCAAAAATGCATAGCTAATGTTGGTGACTATGGTGCAATATATATATGTATATGCATATGTACATGTAT
>PPHD01028477.1:0-10871 GCA_002909625.1 Bambusicola thoracicus
TTTTACATGAGTAAATAGTGATAGGACAAGAGGGGATGGTTTTAAAGTAAAGGAAGGGAGATTTAGATTGGTTGTCAGGGTGCTGAGGTGCTGGGACAGGTTGCCCAGAGAGGTTGTGGATGCCCCATCCCTGGAGGTATTTAAGGCCAGGTTGGATGAGGCCCTGTGCAATCCGATCTAGAACTTCATCTAGTGGCTGGCAACCATGCCTGTGTCAGGGGGGCTGAAACTTGATGATCCTTGAGGTCCCATCTCAAGCCAAAAAGAAAGAAAAAAAGAAAAAGTTAAAAAAAGAAGACATAGCTAGGGGGATGTTCTTCAGTGATTGCCTTTGAGTTTATAATATGAGGTCAGAACACTAAAACCCTTTTGGGATCAGTTATTGTGTACCACTGCAAAGTAACCATTATTGACTGGTGTCAGAGTTGACTGTCAACTTGAGCTCCAAAATCTTTATGAATTGAATTGGTTCTCAACATCTGAAATTTTGCTTTTAGAAGCTATCCCAGCAGGTTTGTTACCTTCGACTGCCAAGGTATTGACGCAAGCTGTAGATTGCCCTCTTGTTAGAGATTAAAAACTCATTGCAAAGCATCAGCTGACCCAAGTTTTATCACTTACATGATTATTTCTGGAAGCAGGAAATTTTGGTGCAGGGTGACTAATTTTTAGCTACTAACATCTTTGATGCTTCCTATCGAATGATCATAAAAAGCTCCTTAAATACAAAATAAGCTGGTGGTTGGTACTGTTCCAAACCAGTGGGCCCTTCTTGCTGTAAAACCAGTTTCTCCCAGTACAAACCCTGTAGCACACAACTCCTCAGTAGTACCAGCAGCAACATCTTCTAGATTTTTCATTCTTAACTGCATGCTGCAGTGGCTAGAGCTGTAAGTCTTCTCCAAACTATGGAAATCTGGTAATTTATAGACTAATTGGCTATTTTGACTTGCAAATTCCTGTGCTGAAATTGCTCTATAGGAAGCATTTATACAAGCTTTACATTAATAAGATGATCAGAATGAGAGCCAAGGGAGACGTTTCAGGAGACAGAGCTGAGTGCCCACTCCTTCTAAGAAAAATGACTTACCTAATTGCTGAGAGATGAAAGAGGTGAAATCAGTGCCACGTCCATATGTTCTCCCAGAGATGGCAATGACAGCAGTGTACTTGAAGTATACGAGAGGGACAGGTTCCTCTGTGTGTGGCAACTTGCCTATATTCTCAAAAGCAGAGAAATATCAGAGAAAAATCAGCTTGCATCTTATCAGCCAGCGACGTACGATGATACCTGTGTATAAAGGCTAAAGGAGAAGAGAAAGAAAATACTGGAGAGTAATGTGAACCCTTGGTGGTGTGACCTGGGCCATGAGCACTGTGTGCAAACGGGACTTGCACTTCTCTTGATATCACTGGTAAATTTTCCCTATGGCAATTTCATATCAGTACTGAGGCAAAGGCCTATTTGAATATCCATTTTCTGAAGGATATGTTTACAAATTGCCTTGATATTGTTAAGGGAATAAAACTCATGACACGTTTTCTTACTCATGCAATTACAGAGTACATCTCTCTGAAGGCTGAGAGTAGACCACGTTTGGAAAACCAAAAAAATAAAACTAAGAAGTGTCTTCCAGAGTTTGAAGCCTCAAGTACTTTTAAAGGCAATGGCTGTCAATGTTTGCTTTTGTGTTGACAGAATCCTTTTAAGAGGTTTTGCGGTGTGAAAAGCTGCTTTCTGTGGGTTTTCATAATGCACTGGGACAGAACAAGAAAATGTTTTTCTCACCAAGGCCGGCCATGGAGCTGGCTGGGAACATTGTGTACCTGATCTGGGAGGCGATTTCCCGCATGGGTCTAGGGCAGAGCTTCAGGATGGGAGCTTGTGGATGTGCCCTCATGTGGGGATGCGACAGTTTGAAGTGCTCCCCTAGGTGACTCAGATCCCTTAATGTGCTGAAGGAGGTACCTGGGGAGAGGGCTTGCACCTGCCATAAAGAGAGGGGTAGGTGGCCCCATGGCTTGCAAGAGGCAAAGTGCTTTTATTCTGCAGGCCTGCAGCAGAACGAGGGATGGCATTGCCCTGCGTCAGCTGTAATCTAGCAGCCACAAGGTGGCACGAAGGCTTTGTGCTTTCTTGATGAAGCATGTGCCATCAGGTAGCAGCTGGCTGCCTGCTCACACTGTGTGCCAATCCCTCTAGTCTGCAGAGCTGCAAGCAGGGGCTCCGAGGGCTTCCATTCCTAAGAGGAAAATAACCTCTTCCTGTCTTATAGGGTCAGTGGTGTCTAAAGAGTAAACACAGTACAACACCTAAGGCAAACACTCACCTGGCTGCAACAGGTCTTGTGCAGCAGGGTTGCTAGAGCCCAGATGAGCAGCAGACATTCCCTCTGCAGCTTTCCTAATATTGCTGCTCTCTACCTAATGTATAGCAGATACAACAGCTCACAAAATGTGAAAAAGCACTGACACCGGAGGCTGCAGCTGCTCTTTGGAACAGGTGAGGCCCAGAGAGGTGGTGGGTGCCCTATCCCTGGAAACACTCAGGGTCAGGGTGGACAGGGCTCTGAGCTATCTGATAGAACTATAGGTGTCCCTGTTCATTACAGGGGAGTTGGACCGGATGGCCTTTAAAGACCCCCTCCGACTCAGATGATTCTATCATCTTGAACTGAAACATAGGTGAAGCTGTGGTGGGATACACTTTGCAAATAAAGCTATCCTTGGTGCATGCGTCATACTTGGGTCATACGTGATGACTGTGACATCCAGCAGGTTATGGCTGCTGGGGGTGGACAGGACAGGATGGGATGGGGTGGATGGATGGATGCATCTTGTACTGCTGCAGAGTCTGCTGAGGTGAAACTGAGTCATGAGGATGTGGTAGAGAGAGAGGGAATCCGAGGCTGGGTTATTGAAAAGTGTATCATGGGGCTTCTTTGAAATGCATTTATGCGAACTTTACTGTTCTCTGTGTAATATTGCTTCTGTTGGAGCCAGAGTTTTCCCTGTAACATACTTTTCAGTGCGTTGTCTGAACATTGGTCAGAGGTCTCCATCAGAGATGCAGTTTCTGCTGTACCCCTGAGAGAAGAGTTCTTATCCCTAGGTAGTTTTCCTGAAGGTCGTGTGAGGGTGTAAGGCAATGTGAAGAGAACAGTTCCAACACTTGGTGCTATGCAGATTCCATTAGCAGCTAAGACCCGAGGAAGTAAAGAATTCAGCAGTCCCATTTGTCATATTTACATATTTACAACTTGCTGTGTTTCTAGCCAGGACTCGGGGCCACACAAGCAGCGAGCAACAGTCTGGGGATGCAGCACTCAGAGGCTGTGAGTCAAAGCAACTACAAATGCTTCTTTGCTCACAGATCTCCGAGGAAGCGGACAGCAGCACCCGACTGCACTTCGCTCCCTTCACAAGAAAGAAACCCACAGCCCCCTCATATTTTCCCCGTTTCTTGCTAGTTAAAAAAATAAATAAATAAGAAGAGTTTTAATATCTCTGTGACCTTTCAGTTTTATATTGTCTATCTGGAGCAGAGAAGCTATTTTCTTCTTCACGATGAGCTTCCCTTTCACTGCAGGCTCATTTAGGCTTAGGACTAATGTAGCACAGCACAGAATACCACAAGGATTTGAGGTTTTGCACTGCTGTTACTTGTTAACTATTCCTAAGTTTTCACGGCCACGAATCATACATTCTTGGGTGTTATTTATAGAAATAGAAAGGAATGATCACGAGAAAGTGTTAACTTAAACCAAATACAAGCCTTGAAAACAGGAGGAATCAATGGATGTTTCTCTTCTCTTCACATCCTAATAGCAAGTTTATGCTTTTAGTCTATGGATCCGTGCTTGGGAACTTTTGTCATCTTTCTAATGTGTTGACATTACCTGGTGCTGTGTTCCAGAACAGCAGTGCAAATGATTTTTCATTAAGAAAAATATGAGGAAAACTCGTGATTCAGCTCTCCCCACTGCTTCTTCTTCCCCCAGGAAAATCAAGGAAGGACACCAAGTATATTGAGTGTAATGACTAATAGTGCTGTTCACTAATCAACGCTGGAAGTTGGGGAAAGATTCCTTCTGAAGGACAGCTTTTGCTCAGTTGCAAAGACTCCTTTGATTACCTTGTTCTCTGAGGATGAGTAATGTGGAGTTAATTATTTTTAGTTTAGTTCAAGGTTATTAATCATCTTCAAGCTAACGACAACTACAGAAATTCACCAGTGCTTCCTGTCATTCACCATAGATTTTCTGGTTTGGATGTATAGTTTTCTTTGCCATTGTAAATGATGCTGCTTTCTACCCAGACTGGTGGAGGCCACCACTCATGGACAACCATTTTGGAGGATGGGATGGAATTCATTTTGACTAAAATCACTCTTACAAAGGCTGAATGCTGGACTTCTCTGAATCCATGACAGAACCCATCAGTGGACACTTACCTTACAGATTAACAGTACTGAGTGTTTGGAGGCAAGAGGAGGTATAACTCCTGAGTAGAAAACCCACACTGCTGTCAAAAATGTGGAGCCCTCTGACCTCACTGAAGTCACTAGGAGTGTTGCCTTTGACGTCAGTGGGGTCGGATATTTATTTTAGCGCCATTCTGCCTTTTAGCTATGTGCTTCCAAGAAGGCACTGAACTTGTTCTATTTCATGCTGTCCTGGGTAAAATAAATAGATTATGTTTATAAACGCGTGCCTTTTAAGAGCATTGTGGAATTAGCAGTAATGCTTTTGGATGAAAGTTGCAACGTAATTGTAGAATACTTTATAATGATGAAGAACCCATAGAATTTGTATGTGCACATCATCAGCAAATTGCAGATTGCCCTTTCTCCAAACTCTGTGATGTGGAGATATTTTCCCCGTTCATAAACAGAACTTTAAACCTATATTCCTGTATTTACCTTGTATTTCAAGCTTTTAAGGTAATACAAAAACATTCTACACTGAGAATGTGAAGAAAGAAATGGAAGATGTGGAAGTGAACAGCACAGAAAAAGCAATCCCTGGTCCAGAACAGAACTGGCAGAACTGATCTGAGGAGTTACAGACAGTAGATACATTCAGAACAGAGTTACTTACTTCCCATAGATGAGAAGTTTGAATAAATCATGTTACTGACAACAGCTTTCTGTTGTCTGGGATGAATATATATGTATTTTTTCCCAATAAGATAAATGAAACAGATCCCCTTGGAGTCCTTATTAAAAACATAGCAAAACCAAAATTTAACCACCTTAAATGGTTATCGTTATGTAATGAGATAAGGCTATTTCTGTAATTCTGTATTCATACTTCTTGTCTTTTGTGTATCAGAGCAAATTCTTATCACTCCTACATTTTAAATCAGAGAAGCTAATAAAAGATGCTTATCCAGTGGTAAAACATTCACTTTGTACCACTGAAACAAGAGCAATGCATACATTTTAGGGCGATCTCAAGTCTTGCTGGGGCTTAGAAGAAAGCTGTTTTCACTGTGGAGTGAAATATCTCAGAGAAATACCCCAAATTATATTAAATTAACTCCTTTTTCTAAAAGCCCATAGGATTCAAATGCGAAGTCAATAATATACTTACACTCGGTAGCAAGAAAGCCCCAGGAAAAGGAATTACACTAGAGTGCAAAAATCATATTAAAGTTTCAGGATTTTAAACATATCCAGAGACTAATGCAGTTTATTATTTCAGCCACAGTGGTTACTGTGGACAAATCCCATTTCCTCTGGAGAGTCAAAACAGATTGGAGGGTTGAAAGAGAAAGTTCAGTCCCGCAATGTCCTGGCAACCTCTGGTTGTGTTGAGCTCTGTAATCTGCTGTGAAATTCAAACAGGACCAAAAGCAACACTATTTGCATAATGAGCCCAACAGACACATACTGGGAGCTAAGAAATCACACAGGAGTTTCGGCAGACAGCCCTCATTCCTAATGAGAAAGGTCAATAAATCTCTCCCAGTTCTGTCTGAAGTCAGTGAGAGCCTTTCCTGTGGCATTACAAGGGTCAGAGACTGATTTTTGACATTACAAGAGGCCATTACTAACATCTCATCTGACCTTTGCATAAGGCAGGCCAAGAAATTTTGCTCAATAGCTCAAGATATTTCAGAAAGACAGCAAGCCTGACTTTAAAGATTTTTTGAGTAATGGAGATTGTAATCTGATTTTGTATAAGTGATTAATTGCCTGAGTATTACAGAAATGCATTTTATTAGAGGATAGAGATGGATCAAGACTGTAATGACACACAAAAGAACATCTTGGTGCTTTCTTTAAGTATAAAAGATAAGAATCACTTTTTTTTCTTTAGGCTAAGTAGACCCAATTACTTTACTGATGCTAGATGAATATAAATAACCTTGAAGACCATGATGCTGCCTTGTGATGACTGTTCTTGGCCCCTAAGCATCCTCCAGTATGTTGTGGGGTTGTGGGGCTGTTCCTGCTGTTTGGTTATGGTGTGTTTCGGGATCTGGGAAGCCCAGAAATCAAAGCTAAAGGCAACTGGATGCTGAGATAACCACTAATGTTCCATGGTCAGAGATGTGGCTGTTGGTGCAAGGCACAAGAAGAGCTGCATATGGAGGAACTCAACCTGTGGCCTAGCTGGGTGCAGCACTGTGTGGGTGTCCTGATGCTTCCTACAGGCCCAGCTACAGCAGCAGCCCAAGCATGTATTTACTGCAGGCCACAGTGTCTGTCTATCCTGCCTGGGCACCGTGGGGTGCACAGAGTGCCTAGGGAGGTCTTATATTCCGTTCTCACTCTCCTTAATGAGACAGCCTTTGTCAGTCTGTCAGTGCAATATGCTACTCTGACACCAGGCTCTGTGTCACGAGTCTCTGCCATCTTCAGTGCTGTTAATTGGAATTTCTGAGCAGTGAGTGCTTGGCCCACCAAGGCTGAGATCCGCTGCAGTGGGATCAGCCCTCACCCCTGCCCCTGTGGATTCAGCCCTCCCCTGCCACCCTAGGCTGCCCCATACAGTCCCTATAGGGATGAGGCTCTCCACCTGGGGCTGTGCTGCCAGGATCCGACACTCCTCTAGCACCAGCACTGCCAAATCGGTGTTTTGTAATAGGCTGCATGCTGTTTTGTAATAGGAAAATATAGATGATTCTATTTATTCTCCCTGGCTCCTGCAACGATAAGAAATGTTCTAATTCATTATTAATTTGTTCCAACTATTTCTGGTAATTCTAAACTATGAATAACCTCAGTGATGCCATTAGCGATACCTCAGAACTACAGATGTGTTTTAGTTTCTGGACATGGGTGTGAGGCAGCCCCTCTGGCCATAAAGGTGTTCCCTAAACCCTGTCACATTTGGGTACATAACTGGTACTTGCCATTCACACTGGGTTACAGTGCTGTGACAAACAACCTGGAGCACAGAGAAATCGTGGCTAGTATTTGTCTGGTGTAAATGATTGTAACTCAGCAGCACTCTGTGAGACTTTGCTTATTCCATCTGTTTATGGATTTACTCTCCCCTGAACACAAATGGAAATGAGGATGGGAGCAGGCCTGGGTCTTCTGCCAGCGCCAGGGGCTGTTCCTCCCATGGGCTGTCAAGGCCTGCAGTGACGTTCTGCAAGCTGCTGGCGTTAGTGTAGAGGAGGGGCCCATGGAATATTACATCTCCAAAAGGTGAATTTTTGGTCTTGTTTGCCTTTCATAATTTATTTCTCTACTGTTCAAATGATTGATTGAAGAACAGGTGTTAAAAAGGATCTAGGGAAATGATATTTTAATTCTGTAAAATACAAATTTATCCGGGTGAAAAAATGGGAGATTACAAATATATCTATTGGTCTTTGGAGGAAATTAACTGCAACATGTGAGGCATGATGGCACCTCCTTGTGCAGCCAAGCCTGCTGTTAAGCTTTCCCGTTCATCTAGAAAGTGCTCTCCTTGCCTTTGTGTTTTGATAGGAATGACTCCTCCTTTGCATCTCTTATTTCACTGTATGGGGTTAAGGACACTCGTCACGCTGTGCTGAGCACTGAGCTCCTGTGTGGGCAGGGTGGCAGGACGCTGTCGAGCTGCTGCCTTTGTCTGTCACCACGAGCTCTGAGCAGGGACAAAGAGCAGGGTGGCTGCACCTCGTACGCCCACACTGCCGGCCTGAGGAATGCTGCGGTGTCTCATCACTTCAGAAAGGGAGAAAAAATCAGTCCTTTTTCTCTGAATGTGCTTGAGAATGGCCTTAAAGCCTTTGCTTGGAAATAGAGCTAAGGTCAGAAAAGACAGCAAGGAATTATTAGAAAAGTCCTCCAAGAGAATTTGTTGTGGGATGCAGCTAATTAGCACTGTCACCTGTGAGGAACGGTATGGAACCAGTCTGGAAGAGAGGCCTCTGGGTCAGGCCAATGCATCTCATGGAACCAGTGAGGTTGGAAAAGGCCTCTAAGAACATTTGCTCCAATAGTCTACCTACCACCAATATTGGCCCCTAAACCATGTCCTTGAGTGCCACATCTACATGTTCCTTTCCTGGGATTTTAGGCAACCTTTGTGTCTCAGATCCTTCCTTGTACAACAGGTCTCCAGAGCTGCAGCCCAAATGCTGATCCTACTTGTTGCTCTCTGCTTTTCTGTAGCTTGTACCTCTACTCCAGAATGTCCCCAAGTGGATGAAAACTCTGGGTAACAGCTTTGTTCTTTGAGCTGATGTAGACATGTACAGAGCCCATCAGCAGAGCCACGGGCTTCCCAGCCACGTTTAAGGTAGGAGACCTGGGGAAAGGCTGTTTATGAGAGGGGATAGTGATAGGACAGGGGTAATGGTTTTAAACTGAGACAGGAGAGGTTTAGGTTAGACGTTAGGAGGAAGTTTTTCACACAGAGGGTGGTCACACTGGAACAGGTTGCCCAAGGAGGCTGTGGATGCCCCATCCCTGGAGGCACTCAAGGCCAGGCTGGATGTGGCTCTGGGCAGCCTGGTCTGGTGGTTGGCGACCCAGCGCATAGCAGGGGGGTTGAAACGACATGATCATTGTGGTCCTTTTCAACCCAGGTCATTCTATGATTCTGATTCTATGATTCTATGAAAGGTAAAAACAAAAAGTTGATAAATCCATAGGGGTGTGCCTGACAGAGGGAGCTGTGTTGGTAGGGCTGTTTGCTTCAGAGAAAGAAGTACTCATTCCTTTATACACTGGAGGAAAAATGTATAACCTTTCATGGTAAGATTACATAGTCCAGGTCCATCAGTCTTCCATGTTCCTCACAGAGTGCCCAGAAAAATTGGGATGTACAGAGAGAACGTGAGCAGAGTGGCTGCACCTCCAATGGGCATGTGTGAGATGTCATCTGCCTTTGTGGATCAATATAGTTCCTGACAGTTTGATAGATTGCACTTGGATTTTCTTTTTTAATATGCATAAATATGAAAGAAAAAGAAAAAGGAGCTTTTCTGAAGAGCAGAAAAGGTGCTCATCGTGGTAGGTGATGCAATGTTGCATCATATGCTTTAGAGCGGTTAGTCCCAGTCAGGCTTAACGAGGCTCAGAGGCTGCAAGCACCACCAGAAATACCTTCAGAATGTTAATACTCTGGTTAATAAAACAGATCTTTAAAACAGTGTAGTCAGGTAAATTAGAAGGCCTAATTTAAGCTAATGGGAAGAAGACGAAGGAAATTCTGCCAGTAGAAAAACTACTTTTCTTTGGCTGCTGCCTTAGGAGTTTGCTTTGGAGGCGAGCGTTAGGAATGTGAAATCTCTCCCAGCCTTGAATTACAGAACTACCTAGAAATGTACTTCAACGCGGGGGCCAGATTTAAGCCTTTACTTATTCAACCTAAGCGGTGGTCGTGCCGTATGCATATCCACACAGCACACACACGGAGCGCGCTACCGTGCGATGAGCATTTTACTGGCGTGAATCACCTGCGACTTACTCACTTGCCCTAAACCACCGTCTGTACGCCACAGACACCATCCCGCCGTTGCTCAGAAACACACGAACGCTACGTGAATAATTCAAACATACCAAACCCAAAAGCCCAAAACCAACCCAAACCCAACCGCCCCCAAGCCTGACATCCCCCTGCGCAGCAGCCCTCACGCCGAGGGCCGGGGCTTCCCGGTTCCCCCCCCCACAGCCCACCGACGGGGCTCCCCGAGCCCTCCCGACGGCGGCGGCGGCCGCGCGGTGGCGCCCTCCGCTCACGGACTCCGCTCCGCGTTGGCTCCGCGCCCGCGCAGCGCCCGCCGCCGGGGAAGCCCCTGCGACGGAGCGGCCCGGCAGGGCGGCCCACGCCCGTCCCGTCCCGTCCCGTCCCTCCTGGAGCGGAGCGGGGCCCGGGGGAGCATCGCTCTGCCGTCCGTCCGCAGCCATTTCGAGGGGAATCATTCATCGGTTCTAAATTTCCTTTATCTCCGGAAAATCTCGCAAGAGTAAACGACCGTAATAGCGGTGTAATTGTCTGCCGTGTTTTTTGTTGTCGTTGTTTTTGAGAAATCGATCCGGGCTCCAATAACTCATCGCGGCGCGTTACACCAAAGGAAAAAAAAAAAAAAACAACAACCAAACCAACCCATTCCAATAAGGAAACAGGAGAACGAAATTATTGCCGCTTCCTGAACTCTCTGCTTATGATCCCAATAATTAAAATGTGCGGTAATGGCTCCTGCAGCCTCGGATCTCCGGGGGTAATTCTCGGAAATGAAGGGAGGGGGCAGCGGAGGGGGCCGGGAGCCGCGGGTTGCGCTCAGAGCCCCGCGGGGACGCGGCCGGGACGCGGAACGGGGATTTCCCTCCCGCAAAGCAACTTTTGTGGTGCGGTTTCCCCACCGCTGCCTTCCCCCGGGGGTGTGTGCGTGTAGGGGGGGTGGGGAGGGGGGGGGAACAA
>PPHD01028478.1:0-10871 GCA_002909625.1 Bambusicola thoracicus
TTTTTTTTTTTCTTTTTTTTTTTTTTTTTTTTTGTCTAGGCAAATACAGTGCCTGGTAGCTCTGTCTGGTTGAGCAATGTCATAAACACATTATAAGCTGGTGGTTTTCAAGAAAAACCTTCCTGGTGTAGTGGTCAAGCTTTTAGTTCTCTACTATATCACTCCCACCACCTTTTACTTTTAGGCTTCTGCACGCTGCTTCTGTGGAAGGATCATATTTCTGTCAAGGACAAAATGGATAAACTTCTCCAAGAAAAGGTAGTACTGTAAAGTTCCCTGCTAAACTTTTCTAGCTCAGGAGGCAGTTTAAAAGAATACTTATGACTTGGTAGATGAGAAAGTTAATTGTGGAAAAGAAAATTCGAATAATATACATCCATATAGAACAAGCAGTACTGCATGAGTCAACAGTTCACCTTAAAATAAAGGGCTTGCTAATTTTCTTTACTGTGTGCAGAGTGTAATAAGGATGGCTATGAAACTCACGTCTGTGCTTTGGGTTGCAGTTGTGGCTATGCAGGTCTTCACAACAGGGCATCTTTTTGCTAATGTCTGTTAGTGTGGTTAGTCATGTGCAGGTTAGGCCAAGTTGCTGTGGAAGCCATGTAGAAATGAACAAATCAGTAAACTGTGTCCTTGTATCTAGTTACTTACAATTGTGCCCTTACCGACACTCCAAAACATACTCTGGTAGTAGTCACTTCCTACTCTTACATCTGCCACCTCTTCCTATCTTTAGTTTTCATATGCCTGTTTTCTTGTCTACCAGAATAACTCTGGTCTGTCCTCTTATTTCATTTCTGTGACTGCCATAGTTTTCACCCTGAATCATTAAATCATTTCTTCATCCTTCTCAGTTGTTGGTAGACTTCCCTTCCTCCTGTCATCTCTTTCTTTCCTTCTTTGTCTCAGTGCAGTTGTTCCAGCTTTGTGGTTCTTTCACTTTATGGGACAAAACAAGATGCCTTTATTTCTCAGGTTTCAGTACTACTAGTTATTCTTTACTGTGCTTGGGTAACTTTGAAATAGAGATTATTAACCTGGATATCTGATGTTTCCTTAGAAGTAATAGCTGAAAATTCAGAAGAACATGAAAAAGAAAATGGATCATCTCACTGTCTCATCATTTAAGTATCTTTTCAGAAGGCAGTGAGATGAAAATGGCTTCCACTCTAATCCTTTCCTGCTTTCTTCCAGTTTTCATTGATTTCACTAATTAGTAGCCCAGTGACCAGAAAATACTCTGTAAAAGTCACTGAAAATGTGTCACCAGAAACAGTGAGCCTTTCTCTCAAGCTTTTACTAGCTTTTCTCTCTGCAGTGAGTATACCCAGAGATATTCGGCTCCTGATTTTTTTTTTATTTTTTTATTTTGCCCTGAAGGAACTATTGGCAGGGTTGTGGCTGCTGTTGTAGTCTCCCTCCTATGGCCTCTACACCTTGTCATTCTTCCCAGTGTCTCCTGTTCTTCTGTTTTATTTTCCCACACCAAGTGCCTCATGAATAGAGGGTGATGCTATTTATTTTCTATGAGCTAGAGACAAGTGGGCCTACCATCAGCAGATACTGTGTGCATCTCCATTAGTTCTGGTGTCAGCTGTTCCAAGCCATGCAGACTCAGTCAATGTGAGTGTGTTCTGCCCCTGGTGACAGAAACAAGGATAGCTCTCTGAGCTTCTCATTTTCTCCTGCCAGTGAACTGGCTGTTGAAGACCAGTGTTTGTCACCACTGAAAGGAAAAAGCACGCGGCTTTATATGTGTACATCTGTAGTTTGTTGTCTCCTGAATCAGTTTTAGAACTGTTAACAGCTGTTTTGACATAGGAATCCTTTTTGACTCTTTTGACTTTGGCTGATGACTTCTTGAAACAATAGATCCTGAAATATAGTGACATATTTGGTCCCTCTTAGCATCAGACTACTAAAATCATCAGAAAAATGTCAAGATATACTCTGATTAAGTTTAACTAATGACTAAGAATGTTTCAACAGAAAGTTGGTACTTGAGAAGGGAATGGGAAATGTGCTTAAGATTTTCATTATCTTTGACATCAGATGAGAACTTTAATGCTCAAGAGTCAGGACTTAGAAAAAGATCAAGTAATGCCTGTCATTGTCTTGACAAATATCCCAATATACCTTGCCAAACATTTCTCCTCTCTTTGTCTGGGGATGTGAAGACAAATACAGAATATTTGTGTTGCTGAAAATAACTGGTGAGATACAATAGATTTGTACAGCTGAGCTGCACAAATGACTTGGCAATTGTGTTCCTTCCAACTATGCAGAAAAAAAATGGTTCAGAAACATATTGGGGAAAATCAGTCAAATCTATATAAAGAATTTGAAAAAAATGGAATTATAACCTACAGACTTCTGAGTCCTGACTTGCTGATGCTCAGAAAACACAGTTCTGTGGTGGCACATTTTTACCTTTGCATATGAGAAGTAATATACCTTCTTGGCACTCTTTTTTCCTTTAAATAGCAAAAAATCTCTACTGTCTACTAATGTCACTAAAAGAACTGACTTAAATAGAGCTGGATGTCACCTTTATGCTTTGTGTGTTGGAGGAGAAAGATGCTTTGTGACTGCTGTGGTTTACAGTTCACAGAATGAGAATATGAAAAAGCAGTTCCAGGCTTTCATCAAAACAACTGTAAGGATGTGCTCAAACACCATAACATTTAATGTAGAAATAATATTCTCTATCAGCAAAAATAAAACAAACAAACAAAAAACACCGCTTGTATGTAAACTACCATAGTATATGTAGCTTAATTTATAGTTCTGCATGCTGATCAAATCTTAAACATTTAACAAGTAGTGGGTCTGTGGCCAGACAAGTGTATGGAAAAACTGGAAAATGGCTGAGAAGCTTTCATAAAACTATGAGGAGTAACTTGAAAAACATTTCATAAGTGAATAATGGAATGAATTGTTTTGACTTCAGAGTCAACCTTTTTATTCATACAATATGAAAAGAATGACACTTTCCCTGTGCCTACAGTAAGCCTCACACTCATTCAAATAAAGAATCATAAATGATGATGGATTATCTCTTAATGGAGCAGAAGAAGGAACGATTTCAGGAGATTGACTTAGTAATTAAAGTTAATCAAATGTAGGCAACGCAGGTTAACTTATTCCAAGTTATTTTCTGTACTATTGGGATTTTCTCTTAGGAGACAGGACTGCATGGTCAGCAAGCACCACCTGGTATTATGCTTGGATGTCCACTCTGGTCTGAATATGCGCTCTTCTAGACAGCTCCCAGGAAAACCTTTTCTGGTTCAGATGCACATATTCTAGGTCTCACAGTAAAATTAATAGATGACATTAAGCTCCCTTATACAGAGCTATTAATTGAGCAGCTCTATCAATTGCCAGATAAAACTGAAGCATTTGAAACACTGCTGTTCCTTACATTTTTTGATTGTAAAGAAGTAGACATTTTATTGCAGTAATCTTAGATGACTTTGTGGACAAGGATCTCTGATGCTTCATAGATACTTAAATGCACATATTAAAAATGATAACAAAATGCAAATCAATAAGTAAGAAGAAACATAATCCAGTGCCAAGCCAAACAGTGAACTAGAAGGACTTGAGTAGAGCTTGTGACCCTTAATAAGATATCCCGGTAGAATCTATATTATTAAAAGCAGGAGAAGTAAGCTTAGAGTTAACCTTTGCAAATCACATGAGGTGTGGAGCTCAATGCAGGAACAACTGGGTAAAATGCTACGGTAACTCCTTACCAAACAGATCAGGCATGATAATCTAATGACTTTTCCTCAGTGCCTGCATCTCTTTCATGCAGAACTCCAGAATAATGCAGTGGTTCCCTTCTACATTGTTTTCAAAAGACTGAAAATATTTTGGGACTTTGACGAGAGGACTAAGGAGCAATAAGCACAGGTTGCAAAACTGAAGGCGAGACACAAAAGTCAAGGTTGACATGTGCATTCACTTTGTCCAGTCAAGGTATAAATATTGGCGTGTTTCCTGTTATTTGATTTCTATTCCATTCTGAGCTCTTCCTGCAGGACAGTGATATAGCCTTAGTCCTTTTCTCAGCTGTGCTTTTACTGGTGAAGGGCAGTTAAATGTGATAAGGCTGTCAAGCTTCCCTCATTTGAAAGAAAGTGTTGCAATGAAGTCCACAGCATCAAACAAAAGGAATAACGTAAGTACCAGTAGGCACAGCAAATCTCATGTCCTCAGATGATTTTCCCCGATGTTTCTGGTAATAGCCATACTTCAGAAGAAAGATTAATGCAGGCAAGCGATTCTTGCTCACAGATGGGAAAACTAGTTGGATTATTTCTGTCCCTTCTCTGAGAGATGTAGAATAGCAGGTTGATTGTGAGAATGACCTTGTAACATTTTTTTCAAGCTTTAAAACTGACTTGGAAAGAGTCTAATTGCTATTTCCATTCTCTATTTATCATGTTTTTTTTTTTTTTCCACGATATTCAAATGCACCTCTCCCAGCAAAAACAGATGCACAATATTCTGGGTATCAGAATTTAGTTACAAAACATCTCTTGTTCTCCTTTTACGAGGACTGTGCTGTAGCCTGTTTAGAATGGTATTACGTATGTAATGACAGGAGACTGTGTAGTTCATTTCTGGTAAGGAAGGAGTCTTCATGAGGAAAGGCTTGTGAAAGCTGTAGCATAAATTGGTAGAGTGGCTTTTAAAATTTTTCAAGTAACAGTATTACGAAGACTGAGCTTCTTGTGAGATCATGGTGCTATGAGTGTGATTTATTAGCAGATCTTGCTGGGAGCTGAACAGAGGTGGGGTCCTGTACACGTGGAAGGAAGGTGAGGTTAACAGGAACCAGGATAACTGATGCTTAGCTTCTGTATGTTAACAGGACTTACAATTGTGATTTGCGGTTTACAGCTCATTCGTTTGAGCTCCAGAGCTGATGAGAAGTGACACTTCACCTTGGCTTCACTTTGTTTCCTTCTCCTTACACTCGGTTGCATTCACTTCTAATGACTCTATTGCTGCTTCCTAGCCCTGAGCTAACTGTAGTTCTGCATGTGTTGCTTTTCATTGTGTTTCGCTTGTCTACATTCCTTTCCTTGCACTGAGTTTTTCCCATATGCTTGCACTGGGAGCTTTTGAATTATCTGTCATTTTGTGATACCAAGCACAAGGTAGTGCTGTTTGTGATTGATACCTAATTGTGTTTAGAATAGAAATGAAGACAGTAAAGAGGCAGAAAAAATATAAGGTATTACTTCTTCAAGTTAATCTAAGTAGAATATTGGAGACAATGTAAATCAGGTGAAATGGAGAGGGGGGAGGGAGATGCATCAAATGTACATTTACTTCTGCTGGCTTCAATTCCTCTCCCCAGGTTAATGCAGAATATACCAAACTCTTTGAAATTAAAAAGAAGTGTACTTAGCTGTGAAAAGAAGTCACAATAATTTTATACCAATGCTTTATCAGGGAAATATTTTCTCATGAGTTCTCAAGGTTTCCAATATATTTTTTAAAAATTTGAGAATACATAGATTGCTGCAAAAGTAATACCTCCTTTATTTCTTTTCCCCCATGGAAGTTTCAACAGATACAAAGAACACAATAACACTATTTGACAGCAAATTCACAGCTACAAAGCACCTTTTTCAACATATTCACCACTATTAGCTATACATTTTCACCAGTGGTGAACTTCTAGAGATCATTGACTCCAGCTCCCTGCTAAAGCAGTTTCCTTACAATAGGAAGCACAGGCCCAGATGGGTCTTGAATATCTCTGGAGAAGGAGACTCCAGAACCTTTCTGGGCAGCCTGTTCCAGTGTTCTGACATGCTCACTGTGAAGAAGTTCTTCTGCGTGTTTGAGTGGAACTTCCTAAGCTCCAGTTCTTGGCCATTTGCTCCTTGTCTTATCACTACATACCACTGAAGAGAGTCTGGCCTCATCTAGCTGAGTACTATGCTTTAGATAGTTATAAACAGTGATCAGATCCACCCACGGTCTTCTCCAGCCTGCACAGACCCAGATCTGTCAGACTTTCCTCATATGGAAGATGCTTCAGGCACTTTATCATCTTTGTGGGCATCTGCTGGACTTCTTCTAGGAGATTCCTGACTTTTTTAAACTGGGGACCCCAGAACTGGACACAGTACTCCAGATGTGGCTTCATAAGAGCAGTGGGGGGAGGAATCACTTCCCTCTACCTGCTGGCTGTGCTCTTTTTAATGCAGCCCAGAATGAATGTCAATGGGTACCACTGACACATGGAGGAATTCAATGCCCTACTTCCATTTTACCTGCATTTCCATGTCAGATTGTCCCTCTGCTGCCATCTGTCACACAGCAACAAAATGTAACAGAATATTGGTGGGAAGGCTCAGCCTCTACAGCCATACTACCAACATCTGCCTCTGACATCATGTGCTAACAGAAGAAAATTAGGAGGTATAACTTCTGCAGTGGCCCCTATATGTTCTGTGTAAACATAAACTGACCTACAGATGTCCCTCGCTGAAATTAGAAAACAGCCTCCCCATGAATTACTACTTTTTAAGTTTTGGACTTTGGTCTGACATAAACATAACTGAACATTATTCATATCATTTGCAGTGAAAACTTTATTTCTGTTCTTCTACCCCAACTATGCAGTGCTTTGCACATCTTCAAGGCTGAATCTCTAAAATGTGTGCATTCAATCTGGAGAAAGTCTGCTGACAGCAAGGGCAACAGCAGCTGTGATAAAACTAATGCAAGATAAGAAACACTTGTGGCTGTATATACCCTTTGCTTGTGTTATTTTTATTTTAAACAGTAGTGACGTCAGTTCTCCAGGGCAACACTTGCCAAGTAGTAGTGTCAGTCTGCAGACCAGTGGCATTAATCTCGATACTTTTATAATTCTCTGCACTGGGGGGAAGACAAGGAGGATGGCTGATTATGAATATGCATGCTTCCCCTTATCCCTACATGCCCCGTGAAGGGAGAACTGTAAAAGAAAGCACAACAGAAGAGGAAGACTGCCAGCTGGCCTTCACCACTGTCCCAGACATATTCAGCCTGGCCTTGAATCCCGAAATAACCTACTTGCCTTTTACTGTTAGACTGGAGCTCAGACATGCAAATCTTTGTCAAAAGTAGGTCAAGATAAGAGTGAAAACAAAAGAGAGCAGGTCTTCTCATTCTGTAAAGCTAATGAACAGGTTATATTTCGGCTAAAATAATTCTTAAGCTATTAATCAGATATGAATCAGATTTTCATAATATGGGACTTGATGAATGGATTTTTTTATTGCTTCTGTCATCAGTCATGGTGTTCCTGGTCATTGTCTGAACATCTGTTACACAAAAGATCATATACAAGTCCACTGTATTCTAGGCAAGGTAGATGCATACAGATGTACTGTATCTAGTAGTTTAGACACAGGCATATGTAGACTAGACAATGATCTAGAACTTGCTTGGTTCTTCTCTGTTTTCTGTCTGGAGATTATGGTATAACTGTTATTTTGCACAAGGTATGTTATTGCTGCCAGTGAGGCAAGGATCCTGCATGGGGCGGAGTATACTTTTGTATTTTTAGGGTAGAATTGTAAGGCAGAGTTTCTTATCCCGATATCTTCCAAGACATCTTGCTTCATACCATTTTTTCCTCTTTCTATACAAGGGGCACTTTCTTGAGCTGTAGAATAGACCCAAAGGGGCTGCTATCTGATGTTTTTTTCTTAGTAAGGTGAGATCCCTTAGTATAATATTAGCAGTGTGGTTTTGTTTGTCAGCTGAGTCATCACTGATATGCTTTTCTTGTCAGAGGTGGCTACACCTTCACTGCTTTAAGTGATTGTTGGAGAATGTTCAAAGCCAATTGATAGGGAAAATATAATTGCACCTGTGGCTGAGAGGAGGCAATGTGAAGCTCTTTACCCTTAGAAAAAATGAGTGCTGTGGCACCGTGGTTTCATCTTTTCTTTCTTTCAGACTTAAAGTAATATATCCTTCTGTCCATGTTTTATTATGGTTGTTTTATAAAGGACCGTAAATGGCTTCATGATGGCAAATCTTAAGACTGAGGGTGTAAAGTTTAGAAATGCTTTAAAAGTGGCTGAAAAACTCTTGTTTTTGGACTGTTTTAAGCTCCCTCTCCTTTTGCTGCAGACCCATGATTTTAGTGAGGAATATACCTGCTGTGTCTGCAGCAATTTTCTTATATAAATACCTGTAAAATGTATTTTAATTACGTCTTTTCCAGTGAGAGTAGAGGTAATAAATGTAAGCGTTCTCTCTATACTTGAATTGCAAACTATAATGCTTTTGAATTCTTACTGAGATTTTTAAAGCAGTTTTTCTACTTTTGAGATCAATTTCACCTTTTTTTTAGTTTCCTTGTCCTTTTAAAAGCTTATAACTTTTGTACTTCACACGAAAAAGTCTTTGTGCTAATGGGCTTGTGCGGGCTATGAAGGAGGAACTTGGTCTTAGTACAGGTGGAATGGCAACACCTTGAAACCACCTCACTTTTCTCTTAACAAACAGTCACTGTCTTGATTTGATATCTGCTACAAGCATATAGATACATATACTAAACAAAACCTCTTATGAAATATATCACAGCTAACAATTTTTAGTTAGACTTTTGGAAATATTTTTACTCATAACGTAAAACACATCCTGTGTTAATTTCCAGGAAATTGTTTTCTTCCTAAGACTTTTTATGAAAAATGAGTAGGTGGGAGGTAACTTTCATCTCTTTCATTATAATCTCCACAAGGTGATGAGAGCTATAAATGCTGCTTCTTAACAAATAGAAATTTGGACTAGAAGTCAAGAACTGTTGCTCAGCAACTTGAGATCTGGTAGGTATGCACACTCTAATTTTCTTCTGGTGCCAGAGATGGACTGGGCTAGAAGTAGAGTTTCTTGAAATGCAAATGGTCTGTCCTTCTCCAAATGAGTGTACATGGCGGAATATACCTTTGAATCTGTACCGATTCTAAAGGCACATAATCTCCTGAAAAGACACACCAGGATGCTGCCTGAGCATTGGAAGCCTGCTTTGACTCTCTTCTGGTTGCTGTCTTTCACAGAAGTAGTGACTTCCTCCTAATTTTGAAGAGCTGAATATTCAAACTGAAGTGAAATCACCAGGCAAGCTTTAGTGCAGTTCAGAGGCCTGTATATGATAGGAGGACTATGTTTCTGCTGCATCAGCTTTCAAGGGGAAGTTTGACCTTTACAGCAACTCAGTATGCTCTTTGAGGTAGTGAAAAAAAGATGTCACTGAGAACTGTCAGGCTGGAATCTCCGGACCTATAGAAACTAACATTGCTTCAAGGGGGGTGATTTTTGGCAGTAAACACTATCCAGAAACTTCTGCTGCAGAGGTTCACACTATGATAGTCCTGTAGGCAACGAAAGCAACCTGAGGAGTGAAATGGGTTCCAGGGGATGAAGTTTTTCTTATACTTGTAAATGTGCCAAAAAACCTTCTCAGTAATTATGCTGGGGTAGTAATTCTAGTTTCGATCAAACTTGTTATTCTGAAGTAACTATTCTGAGAAAATGCCAAGTGCAGACAAGCGTTAATAGACACAGGTCTATCACTTTGTTCACCTAAGCTGTAATTCTGTAATTAGCATTCTGTATGCCTTCTTGGTGGCTTTGTTTGGTGTATCGTTACTTTTTTCAGTCTAAAAGGCTTGTTGTGCTGACTTCAAGACCTGCTGTGCAAAGGTAATAGAAACTTCCTTCAATTCTTGCAAATAAACAACTTTAAATAAATTCTCAGGCCACAATAACAAAAGCAAGACCTTCATTCCTAGTATAATCTAACTATACTGTATACGCTACTAAAAAAAGCATCTATAATGTGATGTAGCAGAATGGGTATGGAAGGAAGGACTTTCTCAAACTTCAGCGGCGACATAATGACAGCATGTGGTTGAAAGTGTTTTAAAAGTTCTCAAACAAAAGTACTCATCTTTCAGGTCCGTAATTTGTTCAGTGTCATGTTATTTCAAATTGTCGAGAACAGAAGATTTTGCTATTTTCTCATTTTTTACCTAATTAGCTTTTATTTTCATGCAGTTGCATGTTTTCCCTTCTGAATAGTCTCCTGGAATATCATGTTGTCAAATTGTTTTATTCCCATAAGAAGTGATGGTGTGAGAGGAAAGCTGGGTACATTCCTCATTATTACCAGAGGAGAGAATGCTATCTCCCTGAAAACCTTTTACTTCCAGTGCTGCTCTTTCCTGTTGATCTTTCCACCTATCTTGTATGCCATGACAAGTGCTCAGCCCTACTCTGGCATGGATTGTTTTCTTTTGTAATCTGGATGATCAGGAGGGGAAAGGGAATCCGTGTGTTGCCTTTGTGCTTTGCACAGATGTGGGGAAAAATCGTGACTGTTCCCTCTCTGAGGAAAATCAGAACTTTTGGGACCGGTACACTTCTCCCTGCCATTTGGAGAGTGGTGTTGCAGCAGGTTTGGTATATGCTGTGTGGTGTGCTTTGCTTGCTCTGGCACAGTTAGAGATTTTCTTGGAGAGATGACCAATATAGACAGGACACAATGAAAGTAATTCTTCCTATTTATTTCCATGGAAGCTACAACAGATACAACACTTCTTCAGTGTAGTCATTACCATTAGCTATGTGTTTTTACCAGCAATGGAGAAGAGCTGCATGCTGCACTTGTCAAAATCTGCACTGCTGAAACATACCACCCACTGCCTCATTGTGCTCACATCCACTGTTTGGTCTCTGTAAATGTTCAGCAAGTATCAATGAGTGTCAATGTGTGGGATTTTTTTTTTTTGCATAGAAGAATTCAGTGACATGCCTTTGCTTCACATGCACTTCTATGTCAG
>PPHD01028479.1:0-10871 GCA_002909625.1 Bambusicola thoracicus
GACAAGCATTGAAATTGGTTTTTGGGAAAGTTTCCTCACCAGGTAGAGTGTTGTTCAGGGCTGTGTTGGCCAGTAGTATAGCTTTGCACTTAACAGCTGCAGCAGCTTTAATCTCTCTGCTCTCTCTTGTTCCTTTTAGGACACTGCCAACCTCCTGTGCTGTTTCTTATACCCTTCCTCCATCTGCTCTTTCCTTCCTTTAGCTCTGTAACATGCCCTTTAGGTAATTCCTTTTTAGGGGGAAAGTCACCACTCACAAGGCTTGTTGGCATTTCTACAGGGTAACTGAATCCTTCAGGGGTTTTTGGAGGCATCATTTCTTTCTCTTCTGCAATATCCGGGTCACTTGCAACAGGCAGCCACACTAACTCAATGACCAGTGGGTTTAGAGGCTCCCTGGCACCCCAAGGGACCTTGGGCCTGGCTGTCTGCCACCACAAACGCTCACATTTGAAGACCATTCTGACTGCCATGATCCTATTTCTGCCCTTCTTCCTAACAGAGGTTGTAATCAGACAGGAGTGTCAGAAGTTTCTGGGAGGGGAAATACAGAGTCATGCACAGACCACACAATTTACTTAGTCCTGTTTCTTTGGCTGAAAGGCTGAAATGTTTTTTCTTGTTTCTAGAAATGCAACCATCTTCCTTATCTGAAGCAGGTCCAACCATCACAGTTGCTGTTCAGCAATGCAAAGCAGTGCTACGAACAGAGGGAGAGTCTTCAAACATCCCAGTGAAGCAAGGGGAGTGTGTGCGGCAACTGAGCAGGGGGGATAAGTGCAATTTGAAAAGGCCCAGAACCATGTCCCTGTTATGTGTAAAGCACTGTCTACTTACTGTTGGTCTTCGCGGTCTAACAGTGGTGATCCTGTTACTGAAGGAAGTGCTCTGTCGATCCTGGTGCACGTGCATTTTGTTTCCACACTGGAACTTGAAGCCTTTGAGGTCGTGCAACTGGATTAGTCAGATGTTTGTTGCAGGGGTTTTCTGCTTCATACCCAAATTCCTGTGCAACATGCCTGAGTAAGGACTTATGCTCCTGGCCAATTTCAGTGATAGATACCATGTAGGTCCCAGCTGGCATCTGTGGATCCTCGCTCAGTCATTACTAGAGTCACATCTCTTACATTCCTGCTACAGGGATCTAATGTAGTGCCACAGGGGCTAATCAGAACCACCTTTTTCATCTGCTCCAAGCACAAACATCAACTATACTACAAAACAGAAACTTTTCCTGCCCATGGAGGTCAGCTGCTTTTTCAGATTGCAGGGCTGGTGTCAGTGTGCCTGTTAATGGTGAGTTGTGAGTGGCAGAGCTCAATACTTGGAGTGCTACGTCCAGATGTGGGGTTCTCAGCACATGAGACCTCCAGAGGAGGGCCACAAAAAATAATCCCAGGGGTGGGACACCTCCCTAGGAAGACAGGCTGAGAGCTGGGGCTGTGCAGCATGGAGAAGAGAAGGCTCCGGGAGACCTGAGAGTGGCCTTTTGGTATCTAAAGGGGCTGTAAGAAGGAAGGGGACAGACTCCTTAGCAGGGTCTCTTGTGACAGGACAAGGTGAAGTCTTGTCAAATTAAAAGAAGGGAGATTTTGATTGTTTAGAAGAAAAATATATTTTACAAGGGCAATGAGACACTGTCACAGGGTGCCCAGAATGGTGGTGGTGCCCCATCACTGGAGACACCCAAGGTCAGGCCAGATGGGACTCTGAGCACCTGATCAAGCTGTCAGCGTCCCTGTGCACTGCAGGGGAGTTGGACTAGATGGCCTTTGGGGGTCCCTTCCAACTCAAACAGTTAGTAAAGTCTTTGTCTCCTGTATAAGCTGGCAGCCCATGGCTTGGACAGGGACACTCTTTACAGGGTAAAGAACTGGCTGGATGGCCAGGCCCAGAGAGTGGTGGTGAATGGAGTTCCATCCAGCTGGTGATTGGTCACGAGTGGTGTTCCCCAGTGGTCGGTAGTGGGGCCTGTCCTCTTTAATATCTTTATTGATGACCTGGATGAGGGCATGGAGCGCACCCTCAGTAAGTTTGCAGATGACACCAAGTTGGCAGGAAGCATCATTCTGCCCGGGAGTAGGAAGGACCTACAGAGTGATTTGGACAGGCTGTTCACTGGGCTCTGGCCGAGGTCAAGAAGACCAAGGGCCGGGCCCTGAATTTCAGCCACAACAACCCCAGGCAATGCTACAGGCTTGGGGCAAAGTGGCTAGAAGACTGTGTAGAGGAAACGAACCTGGAGGTGTTGGTTGATGCTCGGCTGAACATGAGCCAGCAATGTGCCCAGGTGGCCAAGATGGCCAGTGGCATCCTGGCTTGTGTCAGAAATAGTGCTGCCAGCGGGAGCAGGGAAGTGATCATCTCTCTGTACTTGGCCCTGGTGAGGCTGCAACTCAAGTACTGTGTTCAGTGTTAGGTCCCTCGCTACAAGAAAGACATCGAGGCCCTGGAGTGTGTCCAGAGAAGGGCAACAAAGCTGGTGAGGGGTCTGGAGCTTTATGAGGTCTTATGAGACCTCCTCACAGGTCTTATGAGGAGAGGCTGAGGGAATGGGGTTTGTTCAGCCTGGAGAAGAGGAGGCTCAGGGATGACCTTATTGCTCTTTACAGCTACCTGAAGGGAGGTTGTGGTGAGGTGGGGATTAGACTCTCCTCCCATGTAAATAACAATAGGATGATAGGGAATGGCCTCAAATTGTGCCAGGGGAGGTTCAGGTTGGATGCTGGGAAATACTTCCTCTCCAAAAGAATGGTCTGGCACTGAAATGGGCTGCGCAGGGAGGGGGAGGAGTCTCCATCTCTGGAGGTGTTCAAGAAGTGTTTAGATGTTGCACTGAGTGATGTGATTTAGTGGGAAATATTGGTGATAGGTGGATGGTTGGACTGGATGACCTCGGAGGTCATTTCCAACCTTGGAGATGCTATGATTCTATGATTTTATACTCCTGCAGCCATCTGGGTGCAGCAGATCTGAACTTCCAGGGCAGCTCCATGGAACCTGACTGGCATTACTGTGTTCCATAGCTGGGATGGCAAAGTGTGGTCTGGCCTGGTCGTTGCCAGCAGCTTGCTGAGGGAACAAGACAGAATGAGTATCGTGGTTCCTGAAAGGAGATGTGCTACAAGTGTCAACTCTTCCTGCAATTCTGTTGAGTGTGTGTGCCTTTACTTGCTTTTACTTACATTTAGATTTCTCTAGTAAAATGAGAAACATAGTCCCAGTGGGTTCTGCAGATGAAAGATAATCTCCATCCACTATTTCTGCAGAGATGAATAGCGTGGCCTGAGTTCAGGGTGCTCTCTGAGCTTGGGATCAGAAACATAGAGATAAGAACATGTATGCACATGTTCTCCAGGATGATGCCAGTAATTAACAGCACACTCTGATGGTCTGGTACAACACAGCCTTTGCCATGCCACTGGATGGTTTGGAAAACCTCCCCTGATTTTTTTTTGTCTTGTCTCTTTAAGGTTTTAACTAACTTAGCAATGAGCTTGTACAAACTACCAGAAATGATAGGAATTGGAATTCCTTCCAGAAATGGAAGGAATGTGTTCAACGTTGGCTCTCCCTTAATTGCTTTCTATTCACCAAGTGTATCTGATATATTTTGGGAGTTCTCATCTATAGGAGGTACAGAGAAAAGAAGACACCACTTCCAGTGCCTCGGAAGGTAAAATATGGCAGGCAGGCAGGCAGGCAGGCTTTTGGCTGCCTTCCATAAGGCAAGCCTGTTTGCCCTCCTTGGCTTGCTGTTGTGAACTAGCATCATGTGTAGTGTCCTGAGTGCCCAGGTCCTGTCTCTCTCCTGACGTAGCCCTCCAGCTCCCTACCCTCCAACTCACCTGCCCACAGCTCAAAGCACACTGGAGAGTGTGTGGTAGAGCTGTGGTGAATGGTGGGGCTGGAGAGGTTCCCTGAATTGGGCTGATGGGGCTGCTTGGTGGGGCCACCTCTCTGGGGGCCTTGGGAGAGGGAAGTGTAAGTGGGAAAGGCAGGGAAGATGCTGGAAGAGATTCTGAAATAAATTGTGCTGCAGGGAAAAAGAAGACATAAACTGGACAGGAGGAAGCTAATGCTGTGTAGTTTGTGATGGCACTGCACTTTTCTCTGCTTTCTGGACAGTAAATGGAATGAACTGAAGGGGGCAAGCTTGGCTTCACAGGATGCAGAGAAAGCAAAGTCCTGGGTTGAGAAGGAGCCTTTTAGGAGCAGGGGAAGAAACCTGCATGGTGAACTATGCTGCGGGGGAAGCCATGGTTTTGGGGAGAACGTAAAGTTGTTTCCCATTTGATAATTCTCTCTTATTTGATTCTCTCTCATTTGATTTTCTCTCTTGAATTTTTTTTTTTTTCATACTTACATGTCCAGACCTCAGATAACCTTTCTTTAGTTTTGCCAAGCACCAGTACATATGCTGCTTTCATCAAATCTTCCTTTCATGCCACAAGCTGGAAACCTCTCTTCCCAAGTCTCTTCCTGGAAGATCCCAGCTGAGGCTAGAAAGTCTTCATGCTCTGTTCCCAGTGACTGCCATCTGACCTGGACCCTGTCTGGTAGACCTCTGTTTGTACCTGCAGAGTGCTACTGACTCTGATAGAGGGCTGAGTTGTATTTTATTGCCAACTCAAATCATTTCAGTGGTGGTCATTAATGGAGACTTTGCTTTGGGAAGGAGGAACCTGTATTAATGCCTTAGCTGCAAGGTCCTGGCTGTGGGCCTGAGAATGCGACCTGAATGATGCGCAGTCCCACGGTGCTGAGGTGCCTTGTTCCATCAGATGTGAGTGGTTGAAGTCCTCTAAGAAGTGAAGCTGTGTAGTCACGGTTCTCCCCCGACCTGATCCACAGCTTGAGGTGATGGGACCCAAACAGAGATGCTGAAGACAGATTTTTGGGTCTACACTGTAGGGTGTCAGTGTACCAAGTAGAGATGAGGTTGCAGGGCAACCCAGATTCAGTATTTGTCTAGGGCATCACACAAAGCTTAATGTTACAGTGCCATAAGATGTAAGGGGTTAATCTTGCCAGCCTCACTGCAGGAGCAGCATTGTGTCAGAACTGCTGCTGACCTGAAGAAAAAGGTTTTGCTGGCACTTCCGTCTGTCCTCAGCTAGTGCTGGGAAAGCTTTTCAAGGCAGGTGTTAAAGAGGGTCTGTAACTCATTAGGAATTCCTTTTATTCATAATCCTCTCCTAAAAAAAAAAAAAAGAGAGAGAGAAAAAGCTGCAAACGTAATTAATGCTGAGGAGCAGAGTTGTTAAAAAATAGACAGATCCAACTGAAAGAACGTGTTGAGAATTTGTGCTATCAACCTCTAAAAGCCTGTCACATAGCCTCCAGAGCCCTGCATGGGTTTCCTAGTGGGTGAGTGCAGCTGCTTATCCTCTGCACACATATGTATTGATGCAAAGTGAGCAAGAGGCTGTATTTCTATTGTAAGACTGGTGAAATCCAGTCCTAAGCCCTTTATGTTCTAGGTAATTATCTTGTTACTGCAGCCTGCATGAGATAGAAATAGTGGGAGAAAAATTAGGGAGAACCTGGCAAAGGAAAGAGAGATCTGTGTATGTGAATGGCCATTGCACTCTCAGTGCACTGGAGAGATGAATGGTTGCCTAATGTCTATGCAGATCTGGATCATGTTCAGCAACATACTTTGAGAGCATTAAGTGTATCTTGGCAACTTGCTTTATTTAGCTGCAGCATGCAAACGTGAGACTGCTCCTGCTTTTCACTCCTCATATGTCAGCATGACTTTGAAGTGACAGATTTCCTCCAGCACTGAAACGTCAGCATGCCTAGAGCAGCTGCATGGAGCTCAGATGGAGCTGGAGGTCCAAATTTTTCCCTGTATGTATTTCTCTGATGGCAGAGATGCATTTTTTACACTGGTCAACACATGCTATTGAAAAAGAGGCTGAGTTTTGGGAAATCCCCTCATTATGCTGGTAGTGTCTGCACCTTTATTTTTTTAATCTACTGTGCCAAGGCTTCTGTTTTCCAGTGTTTCCTGATGGTGCTGCTTGCAGATACAAGCCATCAGCTTTGCTCCTACAGAGATGCATGTTCCTTGACTGAGGTCCTGACAAACGAAGACAGAGAGACTCTTAGTCTCATCGCTTTGGTTGGAGGGAGGAGGGAGCCAGCCTTTGGGTGTCTTTGCTCCCCAGGGCAGGAGATGTGCCTGGTCCAGCAGCAGCGCATCACTTGTGTGGCCGCGATGGCTTGTACAGGAGCAGTGAGGAGCACGCGCTCTGGGGCAGGCTGGATGGGTCATGCTCTTCTAGGCACAAGCTCCTGCTTGCTTCAAGGCATGGGAATGTTTCTGTGTGTGGAAATGGCCCTTCTTTGATTTCCCAGCCCTCCCCTGCTGCCTATCCCGGCGGTTGCCAGCTCCCCCCGCCTGCTCTGCTGGAGGAGGCAGCCCGGGCAGCTTGGCACTGAGTGCTGGGGTTAGCAGTTGCCTTGCCAAGCGCTTGGCTTTTGTCTGCATGGCTTGGGGAGGTAGTGTGATTTGTGCTCTCGGTCACTGACAGGTCTCAGCTGACAGCTCCCTCCTCCTTCTGCAAAAATTACTTGCAGAGCAGCTAGTTGAGACATGACAAAATTTTGAAAGAGGGAATTTCATTTCCCATACGGTTTCATGAGAAAGGTCACTGTTCCGCCCCCAGTGCCACTCTGAGTAAACTAAACACACGCAGCTGCGCCTGCCGCGCAGGCTGAGACGGCTGACGCGCGCCGGGGAGCGGGCCGGCCTGGCACCAGCGCTGGGGAGCCTGGGACGGGTGCCGGGGCCACATGGGGTGGGCCTGGCGCAGAGCAGGATGCTGCAGCACGGCAGCTCTGTGCCTCTGGAAAGGGTTGGGGCTTCCTGCTGAAGAGTATGGGAGGATCACGGTGCCCTGCTGCATGCAGAGATCTCCGGCTGGGTGTCCGCAAGCTAAGGGCGCTGGTGCTTCTCTCATTTGGCTGATTTGGCATCACCCCTCTATTTCTGTAAAAGCTTGTGCATATTGAATAAAAAAAAGGAGAACCAGGCTCATTGCCGATTCCCAGCATGAGTGACATAGATCAGTGTAAAACAAAAAGTGCCCTCAGGTTCCACTTCCAAGCAATCCCACTTGAGGGGCTACCTGTAAGCCAGTCCAAGCTGCTGTGTCCCACTGTGACTCAGAGAAGCACACCTTTGCATTGCTGAACTGACTCCCTGGGATTGATTTGACATCAGTAGCTACTACTCAGGATGACTCAGTCTGGCATGGAGCTAATGATGGCTGCTGCACTGGGCTCAGCAGCCACATGGGAAGATTTCCATTTGCTAGCAGAAGTGGTTCCAGCGGTAGGTATGCACGACTTCTCCCTGGATGCAACAAGGGCATCCATCCAAGGCAGCAGTGAGGCTTTGAGTTGAGGTGTCCTCTAACGTGGATGCTATTGCACCAGAGACCTCAGGGTTATGAGTCCAACAGCCTTGCATCTGGAGGAGACCTGTTTCCTTTGCTACCCCATTTGGGAGAGGAGGGGATTTTTGTAGCCAGCTGCCACATCACTGGGAGCATCTTGTGACCGCAGTGCTCAGTGCTGGGTTTGGACTCATGCATGATGCTTTTCTGGTGGTGGCACCAAGAGCAAACACATTAACTCCAAAATAACTGCACTGTGCCTGCCTGCCAAGCCCCATCCTCCAGTACTTTGCTACAAGCCTCTCTTCTCTGTGAATGTGTGGTTTTGGGCCTGTAGTGCTGTTGTGTTCATTGTGATCAGAAGCATTTAGATTCTCTTTGACTGGAACGTGAATAACATCACAGTCTCTGATTACTGTTTTTGCTAAATGGTAGTTCTCAGGTGCTTTTCTGCTCACCGACACTGATCTCCTCTTGTTTCCAGTTGCTTGGTTGCTCTAAAAAGCAGCAGAAAATTGTCTGTGTTCTCCCAGTGGCACATTTTCCAGGTAAGGCATGCCCAGAGGACTGTTAACTTTCCATGAATGAAAGAAAAGGGATCTCCTCCAATAGGAAGCAGAAGACATGCTCTGGAAAGCCCCATTGATTCACAAGGAGCTCCTCTGAGAGCCAGTTATGGTATGGCACATGTGGCCTTTTGTGTGGTTCCCTCTGCTGTTGAGGAGCTGGAGCTGAGATGCACATCAAGGCTTTGACACTTGGAGCATGGTCACATTCCAAAGCTGGGTGCTTAGGTGCCTTGTGTGCTTTGATGGCCCTTGATCAGTGGAGTGCAGCTGTGTCCTGGTGACTGATACCAGCCCAGATTACACGAGGTGGTTTCTGCCTGATGGTGTGTGCAGCAGCTCAGCTTCCCCTGTGGGGCATATCATGTGGGGACAGGAAGGAGAGGGTGAAATGTGATCAGAATGGAGCCTAGCTCCTTCCACAAGGCTGGAGCTAAGGGATTGCGGTGCTCGGGTCTTCAGTGCCTGCAGAGAGGCTGTGGTGAATCAGAGAGCTCTGCCCAGGCTGTGTCAATGTCAGGATTAGAAGTGATTTTCATGCAAAGATGACTCAGTTATATTTGAATGCTCAGTTAAAATTGTTTTGTTTTTCTTCCTTATTGAGTACTGGTGTTAAAATGTAGCAGGACTTTAATGCTGTAACGCGTTTGAGAGCTGTAAAAGCATGCAACCATACTGAATTGTGGTCCTTTCCTGGAAAATCCTCTCTGGGTACATGCTCTTAGGACCCATGGGTTGTTTGTCTGAAAACAACATCTTCCTCCAGGAAGAAAAGGCTTTGTAAAGCTTGTGAGCCAGAGCAGAGTGCTGTTGTCTGGATTGGAGAAGCAGATGGCGTGGAGAGGCTGCTGAGCTGCTCTGTGAGCTGTGCTGCCTGAGCATGGCACCTGAAGGAGCGGTGCTCGGTGGAGAAGAACAGGGCCTGGCTGTGTCCTTCCCACATCTGTGAAGCAAGAACATGTACCCACACCAAGCTGGTCCGCAGTCAGAGGCCCACCGGCCACTGCCAGCCATACAGCA
Source organism: Bambusicola thoracicus (assembly GCA_002909625.1). Lineage (NCBI taxonomy): Eukaryota > Metazoa > Chordata > Aves > Galliformes > Phasianidae > Bambusicola > Bambusicola thoracicus. Next base: position 8,996 of record PPHD01028479.1, read on the forward strand.
GCAGGATGGGAGTTGGCTGGGCAGAGCTGTGGCCTTGTCACTCGAGTGTAACGTTCCAGGGATTGTGTGGGCATCTCCAGCTCCCACTGGGCATGTTTAGGCAGATGGATAAGTTCAACCAAAGACAAATGAAATTCCACAAGAATGTATAAACTGCAGCACGATCCTCATAAAACAAGCTCAGGAGAACTTGGCAGAGATGCCACGAGCCCTGCTGTTGCATGACTGCTTATGATAACCTTTGGACTGGGAGTCTTGTGGAAGATATTGTCTTGGAGGAATGAGTGATCTTCAAAATGCCACATCTGCTCCACTGAGCCTTGTACTTAGAGCCAGAGAAGTCCTTATGTTATCATGGAATCAATGAATGTCTTTGGTTGGAAGGGACTGTAAGGATCATTGAGCTCCAGCCCCCTGCCGTGGGTTGGTTGTCCCCCACCAAACCACACTGCCCAGGGCCCCATCCATGGCCTTGGATACCTCCACTGATGGGACATCCACAAGTTCTCTGGGCAGCCTGTGCCAATGTGTCACTGTCCTCTGAGTAAAGAATTTCCTCCTAATATAACCTAAGTCTCCCCTCTTTTAAATGTAGTTTAAAGTCATTCCTCCTTGTCCTTCTACTATCAGACTATGGAAGAAGTCAGTTTCACTCCTGCTATAAGCTCCCCACTAGTACTGGAAGGCCACAATAGGGTCTTCCCAGAGCCTTCTCCAGGCTGAACAAGCACAACTCCCTCAGCCTGTCCCTGGAGGAGAGGTGCTCCAGCACTCTGCGCATCTTTGTAACCTCCTATGGACCCAATCCAACAGCTTCATGACTTTCTTGTTCTGGGGCTCCAGGCCTGGGTGCAGAGTAAGGGGGGACAATCATAAAGGCAGAGTAAAGGGGGACAATCCCATCCTTGCCTGCTGCCATCTCTCTGTTGATGCAGCTCAGGGTACTGCTGGACTTCCAGGCTGCAGGAGCACACTGCTGGCTCGTGTCCAGCTTCAGTCCACCCCAGGTCCTCCTCCACAGGTCTGCTGTCATTAAGTTCTTCTCCCAGTCTGTGCATGTATCTGGTATTGCACTGACCCAACTGCAGCACCTGGCAAGTAGCCTTGCTGAACCTCATTCAGTTTATGTGGGCCCACTTTTCAAGTCTGCCCAGGTCTCCCTGGATAGCATCCCTTCCTTCTGTCATAGCAAGTGCACAACTCAGCATGGTGTCATCCTCAGTAAACTTGGTGAGGGTACATTTGATCCCACTGTTGATGTCACTGATAAAAATGTTGTTCCAGCACAGACTCCTGGGGGACACCACTCATCCTGGACATAGAGCTGTTGACTGTGACCTTCTGGTTGCAACCATTCAAACAATTCTTTATTCAGCCTTCAAATCCATATCTCTCCAGTTTAGAGAGAAATTTTTCATCCTTATAAATAACATCTATACCTTCACACTCGTTTGGGACTGTAAATTGTGGTTCAAGGGATGAATGCAGTGATGCTGACAAGGTGCCACTGTGCATGGAGGAGTCAGTGATCTGTGTCACAGTGACCTTGTGTGTGACAACTGTGCTGCATGTCTGGCATGGCCACAGGACAGACTCAGCAGCTCATTGTCACAGAGAAGTCAGTGGGTAGCTCCTGGTTGGTTCCAGTGATCACACCACCTTCCTTTATTAACAGTACAGCAAGAAATTCTCAAATTCTCACGTGTGAGCATCCTTTCGATTTGATAGATACCCCATCCCTGGAAGTGTTCAAGGCTAGATTGGATTGGGCCCTGGGCAGCCTGGTCTAGTAATACATGTGGAGGTTGGTGGCCCTGTCTCTGGCAGGGGGGTTGGAGATTCATGATCCTTGAGGTCCCTTCCAACCTGGGCCATT
>PPHD01028480.1:0-10870 GCA_002909625.1 Bambusicola thoracicus
AAAAAAAAAAAAAAAAAAAAAAACACCAAAAAGCCTCCAACCAAAATCTGAAATTAAGCATGTGAGGGTGTCTTCAAATTCAGTTATTTTTCAATGTAACTGAAAACTTTAGCTGGAAAATTTTTGTGCATGTTTACTCCTGAGAAATGGCAGTGTGATGAATTATTTGACAAATCACGGCGTATCTCTGTGGATGCACAAACTTTAAAGCGCAGAGCTCATATTTCTCAATAAAATGACTGTATTTTTCTTATACTGTGAAGCATGGCCAAAGTTATGTATATCTGAATACTGGACCCTGGTAAGACTGCACTCGATAATTTGGTAATTAATTCCTTTTTTCGTTCCTCTCTTCTCAATGTCATTAAAGCAAATGTGTGCATTTGGTAACTGGAGGTGATTTGCTGCAGCGTTTTTTTGTTTGTTTGTTTTGGTTTTTTTCGCTGTAAAAGCTTCAGAGGATTTATTTTTTATATTAGATGAGTTCTTAAAGAGAGCTCATTGCTGTGAAGGTGATGCAGGTGGCTGATGCCTACACAGTGCTTGGGGTTTCTTGGGTAACCTACAGTACATCCCTGCACATAGAGCTCAATGTGTGGTTGTTTGTTTAATAGAATGGCTAAATTCTGCTAGAAGATTAAGTACACTGGAAAACTTCTGCAGAAACAAATCTTATCATTGGGATTTAAAAACTTAAATGTTGCTTTTTCTTTTGTTGTCAGAGGTGTACATCTGTAGTCTGATCTTTCTTTCACGGTTTTAGTCACCTGAAAAATAGGTTGGTTATAGCTATGTTAAAAAAAACTAAAACTGTGCTGTTAGAATAAAGTAGAACTGCAGAAAGAAAAAATCATTTTGTCCCTATGTTGTGGGGTTTCTTCTTTTCTTTCCACATAGCTACTATTCCTATACTGATGGATCTCTTAGATGGTTTAGAAGTGGTATGAATAAAACAATGCTGATGTACATCGGGTTTTTGGTTTTGTTTTGTTCTTTCAATTATTATCAGAGCTTGAACAATTTCCTGGTCATACGAAACTAAAGCTGGCTGAGAGATGTAAGTAGAGGATTAGAGGATAGATTTGGCTCTTAAATCTTTCTTCCTCTCCATCATTTAAATAGTGAGTGTCTAAGAATGAAACTGTACCTTAATTGCTGCTAGAAGGAGGGGTGATGGGGTTTTCTCTCTGTGCTCTTTTCTGGTTCCTTTCCCAGAGCCTTGGCTGCTGTGCAGTAACACTGTACAAACCTATCTGCTCCCCAGTCTGCCTTTCTGCCCGCATCCTGCCCAGTGATGTGCTCACCCTTGGGGACGCACGTAGCATGGCTGGGAGCACTGTGCTCTGTCATGGGGTGCAGGCACCAGTGTGCTGGTGTGAGAGCTATTTCGACCTGTCCCTTCTCATGGCCGGAGGACTTTGAGCTGTTTTGAGGGCTCACAAATCTGAGAGATCTGCATCCTTCTGTTCTTAGAAAATTTTCCAAGCAAGGGTAGGCGTTTGTGTTTAGACTGTTACTTTACATGAGTGGATGAAGACAACAGTAAGCTGAACAGCAAGCAAGGCAAATATTTGTTTCTAGTCAGCAGAAGTATGTGTTATGCTTATGGTGGACTGTACAATACTGAGAGTAAGTATTACCTAATGTGTGCTGAGGAAACAGTCATAGAAACCAGAAACATTTTTTGTTTTTTAAAGCTAGGAATATGTTTTTTTACAGGTATTATATAGAGTTAAACAGTAATAAATAGAAGAAGTATGTCAGTCTTGTGAAGTTGGTTTAAAAATTAATTTCTGTATCAGCTAAAGTTATCAAATGCTACATCCTAACTCATTTTTGTGGAATTTCCATCAAATGAGAAACCAACTAGTTGACTATGTAATTGTATAGAGAGGAACGTTCCTGGGTTTGCTCTCTGGTTTGGGGACTGGAAGGTGGCACCAGAGTGTTGCCTTCCAGGCCCAGGGGCACCTGAACTACTCATTTAGATTTCAGCTAGAATTTGATCTAATGTCTGCTGGAGCTAGTGAGCATCTTCAAATCAACTCCGTCAGGCTTTGGGTTCTGCCCACAGCCAGTTGTATAAGCACTGCTATCTCTTTATCAAAGAGCTGTTGAGCAGGTGTTCTGAGAACTGGAAAACAATTTCATTTGTTTCATAGCAGGAGGTTTTCTGTCATTTCTCTGCTTTTTACTGCAAAAATGCATGAATGTGAGCCTCTGTCTAAACACATAAATTAGGTATCCCTGGTGTTCCATGCACTACCTACTGCAGGGCTTTTCCAGCTTCTCCAAACACTGTACTTTAAAAAAACACATTTTCATGGCTTATTCTTATTGAAAAAAAATAAAAATTCAAGTCAACAATGAAGAAGATGCCAGATTTGTTTAAAGCATATTAGTTTTCTTTGGCATTAACATGTTTTTTTTCAAGGAAGGAGTTATGCAGGAGTTCACAAGTGACCTAAATTATAAAAGGAATAGCAAATTAAGTAATTAACAGTATGATACCTGTTAAAATATATATATATGTTTAAGCCACAGATAAAAGCAGTGTTTACAGAAGATTATTACAGTATGGCCTCAGTGCATACTGGAAATTGTTAGATAATAGCTGCATTTGAGCATTTTCAAAGGAAATATTGATTTAGCTATAAAATTGTTTCCCAGTAAATACTGATTTATTGGCCCTCTGTTGAACCAGGAGTGCTCAGGAGCAACCTACTGTAACATTACTGGGGGTTGAGTACATTTATGATGCGGGGTAAACCTTAATTTCCATTTATATACTCCAAACTACTCAGGTAGCTCTGAAAGTAATGCCTCCTATTTATTTCCATGGGAACTACAATAGTGACAAAAAAGCATAATAATATTAGTTGATAGAGCAAATTTTCAGCTGCAGAAAATTAGGTATGCAACTACAGGAAAGCTGGAGAGGGACTTTTTATAAGGGCATGTAGTGACAGGACAAGGGGAAATGGCTTTAAACTGGAAGAGCATAGATTTAGACTAGGTATTAGGAAGAAATTCTTTACTGCTATGGTGGTGAGATACTGGAACAGTCTGCCCAGCAAAGTTGTGAATGACTCCCTCCCTGGAGTTGTTCAGTGCCAGGCTGGATGGGGCTTTGAGCAACCTGGTCTAGAGGGAGGTGTCTCTGCCTCTAGCAGGGGGTTGGAACCAAATGACCTTAAATGTCCCTTCCAACCCAAAGCATTCTATGATTCTGTGATTTTCGAGCGTGCCATGCTCTTAAAAATCTGTATTGGCAGAAGTCAGCCAATGTTTCCACTGCTGAAATGCACCACTACTGCCTCACTGTGCTACGTGTGGCACCTGTTGACATTCATTGATGCTTGCTGAACATCTGTGGAGCCCAAACATTGGATATGAGCACAGTGAGGTGGCGGGTGGCGCATTTCAGCAGTGGCAACAGTGACAAGAAAAACAAGCCACATTCCAGACAGCCATGCAGATTGTTACAAGCATGTTATTGTGTTCTTTGTATCTGTGGTAGTTTCAGGGGGAATAAGCAGGAGGCTTTACTTTCAGAGCAACCTATTTATTTACCTCCCTATGTATTCCTTGGCTCCACGGGGTAATTTTGGCGCTTTTTTTGTTTGATCCATTTCATAACAAACATTGAAATTCTCTCAGATGAGAAAGCTCGTACTAAATCCTTTATAAACAGGAGAGCTACTATGGTTGGACTGTATTGAGGGGCAGAAGGTGTGGGCATTTTTTATTACTTTTTTTTTTTTTTTAATGGCTCCCTGTAGCCACCTTAACTGAAATATGCACAGAAATTGGGCATGTATGGGACAGCACCTGTTTGTAGCCTGTGGGCTGTGATCTGGCGAGCTGACAGCCGGCTCTGTTTTGCAAGGTACATTGGCTAGGGAGCACTGAAGTGAGCCTGAGATGCTCTTCTGTGCCATCAGCGCTCTGTGGTGTCTGGTAGTAGGAAACAAATGTTCACAGGATAAGCTGATGCTGCAAGTCTAGATTTGAGGAAGAACCGGGTGTTCAATACACCTCCTGATGCACAGTCATTTTTCCTGTTGCTTTTGAAGAGCACGCCTTCCAGGAGTTCATTCTCCTGATCAAGTCCTTTGATCTTTTGCTTCATCCTTTTTGTCCACGTTACAAACGATGAGCTACACAGCACCTCCAGTAGCTGAACGTGAAAGATGCTAGCTGTTCGTTGCTGCCTGGCTGAGGCCCAGCTGGGACAGCCTGAGAGCTCTTCCACTTTGTCCCAGCGTGAGGTCAGGTAGGGCTGCCGAAACCAAATGAACCCATCCATGCTTGCATGGAGCGCAGAAGTGTTCCCCATCAGATGTAGATGTGTCACTGTTTACAGAGCTCTTCAATCTCAGCAATCAACTAATGCTTCCCTGGTATGGCTTGACCTGAGCCTTGTAATACCCAGGGCAGATGGACAAACATCCATAAACAGTGAGGTGGATTGGGTGGCAGATAGTGTAGCATACAGATGAGATCTGCAAGTACAAAGTAAGACATTTTATGCCCCATAACTGGATCCCATGTGGAAGATAAGAGATAAATTATGGGCTTCAATGCAATTCCATGAATTCCATGAATTGAAAAATCGCAAGTTTCCTCATGCAAATACTGAGGCTTTTTATAAGAGAGATTTAAAACAAAGAGGTAGCAAATAAGCAATTTGGGAAATTGTGGAGCTGCCTTTGGCCTGATTTTATCTCATCTTCATCTCTCATGTAGAATGGGAAACCCAATCTCACATTGTATTTGACTGTGGAACTGGAAACCTGTTTGTTTGTTTGCTTCATTTGACATGGGGGGCACGTGAGTGCAGTGCTCAACTTTCACAAAGACAGACCTGCTGGATTTTTGTACGTTTTGTATGGATATGACAAGAATGGATGAGGCTGCTGTCTGTGCTGTTCTGGACAGGCAGATCTTCATTTTTTTGAATATAAATCCATTTACAGCTTATAGTCTAGGTAGTTAATGAAACGAAAGGTATAGAGGACACAATAGAATGAGTATTTGTTGGTTTATAACCCCCCTCTGTTGCCTTTTTGTTTTCCTTGAAAGAACAATGACACCATCATATGCGCTTTTGTTAGCAGTACATAAGCCATGCTTTAGTGAGAACTGGAATCTGAACCAACAAAACTGCATGAAACAACTTGTAGCCTCTTTCAGAATGTTGATATCTGCTGTGCATGATTCACAGCAGCTTGCTAAGGCATGTATCTGTCAGAGCCATATTGAGCTCGTGTCAGTATTATTAGTGTTAGTTCAGTCCAGAGTTCTCTGCTTTTGTCTGCAGTATCATTGCTTTTTTGTTTCCTAGGATGGCTTTTACCTTCTGTTGGATTATAAGCTAAGCAGTAGTAATTCTAAGGATAGAAAAAAAAATTTTGTTCATTTCTGGTTTCCATGTAGAACTAGAAAAAAAAAGCCACATTTGTTTTAATTTTTGCATTTCGCAAGAGTAGCATTTGTGTTAAGTATAACTGCAGCTTTAAGAAGTTCTTAAAAGCCTCATTTGTTTTAGTATGGAATGGCTGCCATTCAGCAAAGTTTCTGATGAACTGTTAAAACGTGTGGTTGGCCAGGTCTACAGTAGGAACACCTCATTAAAGTAAGAAAGTCGCGTTACGGCAGAAGGGAGATGAGTGCAGGCATACCATCGAGGCTGAATTTTGTTTCTTCATAGCAAGCCAGTTTCTACGTCAAATAGGCTGTACCTGTAAAGCTCATTTTTTGCTGGTGTAGTGGTATCAGTCTTTGACCAAACACGCCATCACAGCTTGGTGAATTAGGAGTCATTGTTCCTTGTGGATCCGTTAGGCATACCTGTCTGCAAACATACACAGTGTTGTCTACAAGCCTCTCTTGTAGCTATGCCAGAGTAGATATCCGTGGGTAGATGCACTCACATACACACACATACATGTACATACACACAGATATACATACATATACAGACACACACACCCTGAACATGTAATGTGTGTATAGTATGTTTAAATTATTCTGATAATTTTGTATTTCATATTCATTTTATTATGGAACTGTTTTATTAGCATGAATTGACACAATGAAAAAAAAAAGCAAAAACAAGACACAAGGAAGGACAAAAGGGGAAAATGCAAAATCGGATATTTGCATGAAGTCTGTGGCATTCTCAAGGAGTATGTACTGTGCTCTTGTTTGTTACTGGTGGCAGGCTTTTGCTTTCATTCTTCACCAAGTATGTTTGTTAGATGAGGCTGCTAATTAGGCAAGTGTTAACTAGACGTGAGCTAGGAATAGGAAGACCTGGTCTGATAATGTTTAAAGCCAAATCCTTTCCTTTCAGAAAGGAACTGCAAGAATTTCCTAAAACTGTCGTTTAGGGAAAAAAAAAAAATCAAAAATGTTTCTCTTTTCACAATATTTAAATAACAAAATGCTTGTTTTTCAGAGTGCTTTGGTATTAGAAAAACCGAGCTTACAGTTTCTTTGGTGTGAATGCCTTTGTGGATTTTGCACAAGTTGTTTTAGGAAAGGCTCTTAACTATACTGTAAAGAAGCTGTTCCTATCCCTTAACATAACTGTCCTTGTGCTGTGTTATACAGATGCAGCTTGTACATCTAACATATGCAGTAAGCTGTAATGGAAGGTTCCTGCCCTTACTGTAGTTTGGGCAACATGTTACAAGTTCTAAGAACTAGTGTGCTGCAGGACAGGCAGTTGGCTGAGGCTACTATCATGCACATGCACATCTCCATGGTACAGTAACTCTCGTTAACAGTGGTATTCCTCCAGCAGCAATACTGTGTAGCTTTAGGGGTGTTATTGAAGCCTTATGTCTTTTCAGTACCTCTGATATTTTTACTCTTTGTTTTTGGTATGTCTTTGGACAGACATTGTCTGCCCAGCTGTACTGACGTAAGCGTAGCCATTCAAAGGAGGTCACACCAGTCTCTTTACCTTCTTTTTCTTTGCTTTGCTTTGCTTTTTGCAACGGTGGTTTGTAATGTGACTCTAGCCTAGTACAAGCTTGAGACTTCACTTACAGCAAAATCTGCCATTTTAATCTACTTGCTGACCTGAAAAAGCATCCTTATCTGGGGCTGCACTTTGGAAATGGGGCAGTGCATATTGATATGTTTGGAAAATGATATGATTGAAAGCGTGACAAAGAAACAGCAACCCAGTGAAGTGACCGTGTTTTTCAAGGTGAGGCTGCATAAGGCCCTGGGCAACCTGATCTAGATGTCCCTCTTCTCTGCAGGGGAGCTGGACTAGATGGCCTTCAGAGGCTCCTTCCAACTCTAAGTATTCTATGATTCTATGAAGGTACAGTATAAGCCAAATCATGAAGCTTTATTCAAGGCTGATTTCCACCTGGCTCTGTTCCTGCATTTTGTAAAGAGCAGGTGGAGAGGCAGGATTCTTCTCTAGCTGCAAACAAAAAGGAGTGAGGCTGATAGCAGAGCTGTGGTTGTTTGTCCATTGTTGCTCCAAAGACATGAGTGGATGCATGCAATTAAAAGAATTGAGATGAAATGCTCAAAAATGTAGTAGCATAACCTTCTCAAGGCAGTGTCAAAGAAGAGGTGGACAAAAAGGACCTGCAGAGCCACCCACAGATGCAATTTTAAGGAGCAAGACTTATCTTTTGTTATGTGTCTGACTTTTTTTTTTTTACTTGTTTTTGTTTGTTTTGGGGGGAATTGTATAGCTCTTACTGTTGTCTATTATGTACCATCCTGTACACGTCACCACATCTTCACTGAATGTAATCCAAGTGTTAAGGAAAGAGGAGTAAATACTGTTTTTCTTTCATAAATGACAGTTCTTGAACCTGTCCAAGAAAGAACACCTCCTTAAAGGAGTATATAATCTGTCCAAAATTTTAACCTTCCCTTTAGCAATGTTCGTGGATTCCTATCCTGGTGTGATCAGAGGGCCAGAGAGTGGCTCTTCTATGGAGTGTGAAACTGTTTGGTACTGTAGCTGTAACTATATGCTGTTTTATTTTAAAGGCTTGTTTGAGATTGTTCACTGCAAAATTGGTCATCATGGAGGTGTAAGAGATAGAGACAAACATCATTAAAGTGCCTTAAATAATATGCGTTTCTACTTACCTGGTGAAGACTTAAAAAATAAAAATAAATTAAAAAATACGTAGTCTACTCTAAAGCCCCTGAGCTCATGTCCACTTTAAGCTGAATTTTTGTGTGTGTGCCAGCATCTTTCATGAATATAGTGAGAACCTTTGAGCAAGACATGATGATGACTATTAAGAAGAAACATGCAGATGTGATGGATTAACTGTATTTCAATTGCAGTATTGTATTGCAGTAATTTAAAATCTTAAAAAAAAATAATCTTACTTTAGCCTAGGGTATTTTTTGAAGCATATCCAGAGCTAAGGTGTAGCTAACTTCCTGTTAAGCTAACTTTGCCAGTTATGATGCAGAAGTATTTTATGTTTATAAAAATAAATTTGGATGCATGAAAACGTAGTTTTACTCTGGTTTTGATGTGATATGTACATGCAAGTAAACGTAAAGTATTTTATTTTAGCACTGTTTTTTAACAGCAGAACTTCAAAGGCTCTCTGCTCACATCAGATGCTGTTCGCAGTAGTAATTTTGTGGACAAAAATACTTCCTTGTGGTTATGCATTTGGTTCAGTCAGTTGCAGAGTGGGATAGAGAGATAACTACCTGAGCTATTTGTCATTGCATCTGCCAGCGGCTGTGCAGTCATAACTGCAGCTGTAATCACGCCTCGATCCACTTTTCTATGATCTAAATTAGCTTTTAACAGAAGCTTTTGTCTAAGTTGCATTATGTTCACAGTGTTGTATTTGAGGGAAAAGGTAAGTATATCAGAGAATATTGTAAACTGGAACATATTAGTTGAAATTAAACTCCATTTACGGGAGGATTTTTGTTGCTATTCTTGTTGATGTTGTTTTTAAATACGTTACAGACTTTCTGTTCCCTGTCATTATGTAGAGCAGTTCCTGGAAGAAAGCTTTGGGTGACTATCATGTCTTAAAGATTGACATTGGTCCTCAAAGCATGGGTTGAAATAGGATGTAATTTTTGTTTTTTGTGCAATTATTTTGGAGTGTCTATTGAAAATAATTTAATTGTAGAGAATACGTATAAAGGTCCTGGTTCAGCATGGTTGGAAATTAGTGGACTGCATTGTGTATTTCTTATCCAATGAAGTCTAATGTGTTACTAAATACCCATAGCTAATTCTTCTGTCATCACTAGAGGGCAGTAAATACAAACACTGAGTTACGTACTCTACCACAAAGAAAGCTGATTTTTAAAAATTAGTTTTTATATTAAAATAAATAAAGGAGCTCAACTCTTTATTAAACAACTCAGCTGCTGGGTTTTGCTATGTATTCCCACTAAAATAATTCAGGAAAACGTTGTCATCTGTCTTTTCAGTAACACAAAAAAATCGTATTTGATGCATGAGAATTATATATCATTTCCCAAATAAAATGATCCAGGAAACAATATGGCTTAGAATTCTCCATTGTGTTTAGTGAATGTAATTGTGACAAACAGGAGGCTGCCAAGCAAATCATGCTATTGAAAAGCTGCATAATTATGGTAGAGTTCTGGTCCTTAAAGCTGAGGCTCCTTCAGAAGAGTGAGGGTTTTGTTACAGCCGCCACTTGTCAGCCACTGGTGGAGTTCATCTCTAGATAGCAGCATGAAACCCGACTTCATCTCCACCCCTGCTTCTCTTGGTGTTAGTTAAATTCTAGAGACAGTCCTTCCAGTAAGGGGGTCTTACGTGGAACTCAGAGAAGACTGGTGAAACTGGTTGATTTGGTGTAGTTTCGTTCTCCCTTTCTGTTCTGCTACTTCTAGTTCCAAACCAGTTCTGATTTTGAATCCATCCATACACCCTTGCTTGTGGGATGAAATGACCATTTTTACTGCTGTGGTTTCCTAGCAGTGAGTAGACTTCCAGTTTGTGGGGAGTCTTTTCTGCAAGGGCTCATGACAGCCTAAATGTCAGATGAAGTTGGCTAATCCTATGGAAAAAGTCTTGTTTGTGTGATCAGTAAGACTCACATTTAAAATGGGTAACTGTTCCTATTGTCTACTGTGTAGAGGTCAATCTATAAAATGTTTTTTATTATTTTCAGGTGGGTTCTCATTTTGTTCCTGAGAAATGCTCAGGTGGTTTGTTCCTGTTTTACAAACTTGAAACCTTAAAAGCTAAAATCTGTGGTACATTTAGCTGTCTTCCTCTTAGTTTTTCTTTTGGTCAGTTATGCACTACATCCAGAGTACTTGCATTCAGGATTGATGCCTAGACATGTGTTTGGAGGCTTCTGATGCAGCTTTATAGATGATCTGGGGCACTGTGTTTGAGTTAAAAAGTGCTGTTCCCAGCCTTCAAAGCTGAGCGGGTTTATATGAGAGCTCCCATATGACTGGTTACTGCCCTGCAGAAGGAAGACCAAGACTGTAAACCTCCACTGGGACAGATGAAAAGTAGTGCTTTCTTTCTGTCCTTCTCAAACCTAAAGCATTGCCTTCTTACTTTGTAGTTGTCCGCACTTTCAGGAATCTTTATGTACAACCAAGAGAGGGGAAGGAATGTGGTTACCTTATTTTGGAGGATCAGGCTTTCTGCCAGGCTTCTGAAAATATAATTATTTCTTTTTCTTGTCATTTATGTATTTTTGTATATCAGAAGCCCCGTACCAGATATCAGGGAAAAGTGAGCATGCTTTTGTCTTGTATTCCACAGGACCTTTTGGTCCCATCTGTATACCCTGGAGTGGTTTGCGCACGCCTTTAGGTCTTTAGGTCCTTGTGGCAAATCATGACCATT
>PPHD01028482.1:0-10870 GCA_002909625.1 Bambusicola thoracicus
CCCCATGTTGTTTTTTAAAGTTAGTCATCTTCATCTAAAGAAAAGCCATTCCTTAATGTTTAACTGTTTAGAGCTATTTCATACACATAGCTTGCAAATCAATTTACCATTTGTCAGTAAGAAATGTCACACAGTTTTTATTACCTTTATTGCTTTATTTTAGAAAAATACAAAGCAGCATATAATTCACATATATTTTTGCTTGGTTAATAAAATAATTTTTCTATGACTGTTATGACATTTGAAACTTCTATTCTTTACCACAGTAATGCATTTTGTTTTCAATTTCAATTTTGTAGCTGTAGATTTCACTGAAATCCTCAAATGTGGGATATGCCCGATTACTTGAACATACTTGCAGGCTTTCAGGGGTTTAACACTTATGGTCTATGCATAATCAATGTGTATGATAGTGCAATTAATGTTAACTTTAATGAAGTGCATGAATATTTAAAACTTAATGAATCTGACTTTACACTGTGCTTTACAGCCTGGTTCACACACGTGAACAGTGTTGACTGTTGGCCTCTGGATGTCAGCAGTGTATCACAAAATTCCTGTCATCAGCCACTGTTTTCCTGCTGCCTCCCAGAAATATCTGTGACTTGTGGTCTCTGCACACCTCCAGAACACCCAGTGCTTTTTCCTCTTATAAATTATTCACTTTCTCTGTACCAATTAGTTCTACCAGTTGCTAGGTTTGTTATCAAGTTAAGCTCCAAGACGAGAACCTGAACTCAATGAGTGATTAAAAATTTATTAGCAGAGATGATTAAATATGCAGATAGTCTGTGAAGCTTGTTCTTGAAACCATTACCTTTTTAATACTAATGATTTGTATAATTAATTTTAAAAAAGCCTGAAAGTCTTTTAGGACATAAAAGGAAAGAGATTAAATGCAGAGGAGGCAGTGAACCTGAGTATTAAAACAGCTCATTCACACGTATAGGCAATAAAGTGATTTCCTTACAGGGATAGTTTGTGCTTTTTCCCCCCTCTGCTAAGTTGATTATCTTATTAATCTTTTAAGCATTTTGGGAAAATTTGATCCACTAATGTGCTGCATTTTCAAAACAGAATTTTGTGACTAACACTGGTAATACAGACCATTCCTCTATGCTTTAGAGTTAAAAAGTGCAGTTTCTGTACCAAAATGCAGCTTCCACTGCATTTAGGCATGTGCTCAGTTTAGGCATGTGTGTGGCACTGGAGTTGCCATGGGAACCGCACAGGTGCTCAGGTGAGGCCTAAGGTGTGGGAGCAGGGGGCACAGGAGCAGGCTGATGGGCAGCACCATGAGGCAAAGTTAGCCAGAGAGAGGCTGTGAGACGAGGCTGTTACTCACAGCTATGCCCAGGGCACATTTTGCACATTAGGCACATTTGGGATGGGCAGCAGGAGGGGCCTTCCAGAGCTCGCCTGAGGGAGACGTGGCCAACAGGCTGGCTAGACTAATGGTGGAGGAGACGTTGGCTCCCCTCCTATGGTGAAAATAAAATCAATCACTTTATTTTCCATTGTGGGAGTAACTAGAGAAGAGAGGTGGTGGCCCTTGGGGCCTGACTTTTTCTTTCCTGAGGGAAAAGAGCCCCAGTAGCAGAGCAGCTGTGGTGAGGGAAGGCTGTGGTGCGGGACCTGATGGAGCGCCATGGCTGGAGCCAGACAGTGCTGGTGGCTTTGTGAGGCCTGCCAGCATGTGCTAGTCTGTGCTCACATGCAATAAATTAGATTGTACTGTCCTTGTGAGGCAGGATGGAATGTGACAAGACCTCTCTGCAGGCCAGGGCTGTGAGCTGTAGTCCTTGTGAACTGCTACTTGTGGGATAGTAAGAGCAGCCCTGTGGGCCCTTAGTCCCATTCCCAGGGGAGCAAGTGAGACTCTTGGCTAGGGGAAGGGAATGCTGAAGCTGCCAGTCACCTCATGTTTTTCTCCCTCTTTCCTTTCAGCTCTGCTTATTCACTGCCCAGCACAGCCTTACTGAAGAGTATGGCTGAGGGATGTTGCTGTGGATGAGGTGTGAGCTAGCTAAGGTAAGGCCCCGTCTCCAGCATTTTCTGGGGATCCCTTTTTCAGTGGGCCTTGAGGAAAAGGGGCTCTGAGCAGCCTAGGAGGAGCCCCTGACACCTGTTTTCTCCTGGAAATTGTGGAGTAACCCATCAGCTGGTACTAATGAGCTGCAGGTGGTGGAGGCTAGCAGAGCTGGGGAGCCTGCCAGTAGTAGGGGTCTGTGACTGGGGCAGAGAGGAGTTGTGAAGGTGGTGTGTTGTGCACCAACTGGAGCAGCGCAAACAGTAAGTGACATTATTTTTTCTCTCACAAGGATTGGTTGGCTTTAGGGTGTGTTTGTGGGAATTATGGGGAGAGGCTGATATACACCTTCTGTGCCATGCTTTTTTTCTTCCTTGTTCTGTTTGTAAATTTACAGTGCCTTTATTTTCAAGCATTAAGCTATGGTTAGTATGATTTAGGCTTCAGTTATGGTAACCAATGTTTCCAGACCTGGCTGAACTGGACAGCAGAACTGGAGCAGAGTCTTTTGTAGAGAGGGGCTCATGGAAGATATTTGTACTGCTGTCACCATTGAATTTGTACAGCTAGGATCTTGCAGCAGAGAATACATCCAAGTAAAAACACTCATTCTTTATCCCAACTACTGTGCCTTTTGGTGGCTTGAAACTAGACTGTGACCTAGGAACTTCCTTATCAGAGCACAGTCCTGGAGGCATTTCTCTAGTCCTAGGGAAGATGCATCAAGTCAGAAATACAGCTTTCTTTTCTTGCTTTCTTCTTTCTCTGAGCTAAGTTGAAACACCACTTTACACAAATTTATTTCAGCCTCCCCTTGATTATGCCAGCTACCTAGTTGGGGAAAGAGAACGGGCACAGCAAAAAGCATTCCTTAGAGTATGCAAGTTGGTAGAAAAGACTGAGAGGACAGTGACTGAGATTCTTCCTTGTGGCTGAAGCTGAGCACATGAATGAGCCCTTATTCTGGCTTTCCTGAATATGGGGTAGGTTGAAGTGCTCCCAAGTAGGATCAGGAGTTTGGACTTTTTTGTTGTGGATTTTAGTGCTAACAGAAAATTTCTAATGTGAGGAAAAAAAAAATTAATAAAATGAAGAAAAGGAAATTAATTATTTCAAATGCCTCTTACCACACTGGAGGATACAGCTGGGAGAACATACACAAGGATTTCAGACTTTATTTATGTACTGAAAAAACGTATTTGTTAAATTTTAGAGAATTCTGCAATTGCCACAATATCTGGAGTGTATGCTAAATATTTATGTTAGAGAAAAATCGTGGAAAAATATCTCCTGATGATGGATGTGAGGTCAGCTATTCAAACTAAAATACTCTCTCCTCAGTTACGTGGTACAGGGCTGTGGTGCTCAGACCATATGCAGAATTAGCTATTTTTAGGCATTTAAAGAAAATGTAAAGGAGGTGATGTGTGTAGGAGAGTGGAAGGGTAAGTTAATTTTAAGAGATATTAACATTTGGAACAAAATAGATACGTCATCAGAGTGATTTTTTTCTAACCCATGCATGTAACATACAAAGGGGTTCTCTTGTGTGCTGAACAATTAATGAAGACCTTACTCCTGAAATGATGCATGTGCTTGTTTGTGTGCTGTGTATAATGTGAAGGATTTCAGTATGCTTACGATAATGTGTGTAAGTGTTGGCAGGATCAGAGTCAAAGATGTCAAAAATAACTTGGAGGGCTTGAGGAAATTCACAAAGTATAATAAGGTGATGCTTCACTTGGTTCTAAAGTAGAAATTGTAGCTGATATTACATTTAATGATGGACTGCGGTCACTGGGTTCACTATGACTGAATAATACCAATAGTTTGAGGTAAATGAAGAGAATTGTATGAAGTTGAACTAAAAATTAGGGATGCTTTTTCTCTTCTGTACTTGTACACTGATAGTATGATTTGCACTTTCTATCCTGTATTGCATGATTAAGGGGGAAAAAAAGCACACACTCACAAACCAGGCACTTTCCCAACAAACAAAAGAACAAGCCATCCCTCTCCCAAGAAAATAATAATTAAAAAAACCCACGAGCATAGTGGAGGGAGGGGTTGGGGGGGGAGAGGAACACCACCAAAGTCTTTACAGGAACAGATTTGCAGTAGGAATCTATATTTGAAATGGCCTTGGCCTTGTGAAAATATAATATGTATGATACTTCTGAATAGAAAGTTCCTTATTCCTCAGCACTGTAGAGTTAGAAACTCTACAGGAACACTCATGCATTGTGGGAGTGATCTAATTGTCTCTGTCTTTGTTAGAAATAAAACTAGCAGAAAACTTCAAACAGTATCGGAAGTACACATGGCCATTGCCTCATGGCAAAGATATACAGCTGATTTGCATTACCCCTTTGCTTAGGAGTAAATCACTGCTAAGGTGCAGTGAATAAATAAATTCTAGATTATACTGTTGTATGATGAAGTGAATTACTCCTTAATCTGTGGAAATGTGTTCTGCTTCTTTTCTTCCTTCCATTTAGAAGTAAAGTAATGTTGCTCAGATGAATTTAGAAACACAAGGAGGAATTAACCTGCTTTCACCGTCACATTGATTCAAGGAGTTTCAAGAACTTTCTACTAGATTTTCAACTTCTTCCCTCCGTATATAATTATTTCATAGTCTCTTTGCATAAATTCATCTCCTTCACTTTGAAATATTTCTTTGGTCAGTTATGTATCTTTCTTTAACTTATAGCACAGAAGAGACAAAAATGCCTTCACTGTTAGAGTGGAGTGTTGTAGTTTTTAGCAAACTTTTGATGTAATCTGGAAGCAGAATGGGTTCTGTATCTGCAGTTAATTAATCAAATTTTGGAAAACATCATACTGAATGGATTAATGAACATGTCCTGCACAGAATCCTAAAATGCTGGGATTGAGGTAATTGAGCACCTTTACAGAGGGGTAGGTTGCCTTTATCATATCAGACTGTGTGTGGGTAGTTCAAGAGAAGAAAAATGAAACAAATAGAGCTCCTGAAGAGAGAACCCGAAGAGACTTCAGAAAAGGAGCCCTAAAAAAAAGCATAGAAAAGCAGAGCAGTTTAGTCAGTCAGGCTGTGGCAGCTTCAAACCCGAAAAACCCTAAAAGCTTGAAGAATGAATGAAAAAGTGAAATGGAGGTAAGAGAAGAACTTCAGCTGCTTATGAGGGGGAAAATGTCTTAATCTGTTTAACCCATGATTAGGAGGCATTCTTGCAGGGGCATATGAATTTAAGCACTGTCACTGTCAGTCACTTGTGGAGTCTTGTGGAGCAGTTTTGAGCTCATGAAACAGCAGTGGTTTTTATGGAACAGCTCTGAATGCATCACTCAGCGGATAGATGCTGCAGGGAAACTTTTGTTCTGAGGAGTGTGTGTTTGACTCTGATGTTCTGCCTTGCTTAACAAATGTCAGCATAAACTGGAGATGTGCAGAAAGGGTGAGCCAGAAAGAAGTGGGGTAGAGGCATGGTATGTGTGAGAACTATGAGGATTGGGTGGAGCAACTAGTGAGAAATCTTATTTGTTTTGCAACGTGTCACCATTTGGTGATGGTATGCAGTTGTAACTGAAATGTTGTTTTGTGACTTCTGGGTTGTTTCTTATGTTGAAGATTAGGATTTATGGTAGCAATCATTACTTGAAAGTTGCACTGAAAGTTGAGTGACTCGGAAGGGTTGAAGCAGTTAAACGCTGTAAAGTTTTAAACTAAACTTCACTGCGATCGCTCTGCAAAAGAGTAGTGCGGATGTTTAAAATTAAAGAAGTAGAAAGGTGGAAACCATACGTAAGTGTGTTGACTTTTATTAAAAAAGAAATCATTCCAGGAGACCTCATTAAGCCAGGACGATATTCTAAAAGTGAATATACATGTTGACAGCTACACCCATAAATTTGAAAACTGCAAACATGTTCAGCATAAAAGCCATTTTTGAAAAAAGCTGTTGCTCTGCCCTTGTACTAATTTAAGAATTGTTCTTTCATTCTGATTTTTATAGTTTCTCTCCACATATATAACTGGGACAGTTTAAAAAATACTTGAAGAATCTTTCATGATGTCACAAACTTCACAATGCAGATGATTATTTTTAAAAACATATACATTTGAAGTGTTAAATAAACTCAATAACGCCATTCTTTTCTAAAGAAATAAAATGAACTGTCCTTAGGCTGTACCTCTATGTGGTGTTCTTGCAAGGAATCTATGTTTCCCAGGAGCAGGAATCTTAGTTTAAATATCTTGACTGCAGCATTTGTCTTGGGGAATAGGTTCTCTTGTTCTATTAATGCTGTGTCTGAACACACAAAATGTTCACCGTGAGCATGAGGCACTTCTTTCATTACCTGTGTTTCAGGGCACATCCATGGTATGGGCATATTCGAGTTGGTTTCAGGAAAGTAGAGACTTGCATTAGCCCAGCTAGGAGAAAGTATAGCTGGCATAGGAAGACAGAGCATTCTGCCTATGGACACAGACTCCACTGAGGAATAAGGTGCAGCCAGTTGTGACCTTAGGCTTGTTTTCTCATCAGTGTGGGAGGAAGGAAGTGGAAAGGTTCTATTGGTCCACTCTGTGTAGGTGGAAAGATGATGATATTCAGAAGCTAGAAGAATTTTAAATGAAGATCGGTAATGAGAAATCCCACTGCAAAGAGTATAGGAAGATAACAAAGTCTTTAGGTGACTGAAAGGAACTGAGCAAGGACTAGACTTGGAGTTGGAATAGTTCTTAGAAAGAAACATAAAATGTGACTTTTCATTTTTCCAAATTTGAGTAGGCAAGATTTTTTTTCTTATTGCTCATATCCCTTTTTGTGTGTGTGTGTGTATACAATATGATCGCTAATATTTGTCATATTCAGCAGGTAGCTCATAAGTCTTCTGTGGTCCTACTTTGTGTTTACTTGAAAAGGGATTGTGTTTCAGCTTATATGTGTGTGTTACCTTAACTCTTCTCACAATTGCTAATGTGTTGTTTTCACTACTACATGAAACAATGTGAAGATAACCTTGAATTAAAATATTTTACATAGATAAAATATTCCTCTGACTTCCCATCTGAGTGATGTTGTAATAAAGAATGGGACAGACAAAGATGATGGAGCTTTGTCATTTGAAATAAATCAGTAACTTGCCAATAGAAGCAGTACTTGGGATGAAGATTTTGATATGTGGAGCGAACTCTGTCATCATATAGCAGTTCAAAAATTTTGATCGGTAGACAGTATGTTTACTTTGATAATAAATGGAAGACTGAGGTAGAACTGTAAGGTAAATCCTCGAGGATTCGCGTTAATACATGCATGCTCAAATATTGATGAGATTCCAGTTAAGACCTTGTCTTAACAGCCAGAAATACAGCTTTGCTGCTGAAGGGCTGTCAGGCGTGTTGCACTGCAGAAATGAAATCTGTACAGAGCAAAGTTGTGAAAGGTACGGAGTTCCCAGACAAAACTGACACAGTCTTTCTAATGAGATTAATTGCTGACATAATTGTGCTGTTTCTGGCCTCTTTCAATCTAACTGAACATAAGCTCCTTAAACGGGCTTTTTATTAGTGAGTATTAGTGGAACCATCTGGTAAAGGAGAATCTGTTTGTGCAAAGCACTGCTTTATTTCTAATTAGTGTTCTCAAACAGATTTTCATCTCCTGGATAATAAATGTATATGTTATTTGTGGGAAGAGGAGCAAGAGTAGATTTCTTACCTAAATCAGATGCGTTAGTCACCAGCACTTCTGTCAGCCCAAAACATGGGGAAACACGAATGCTTTGAAATTAGACTCCTGTTTCAATTTTACATTTTGTACCACATTCTGCTCTGGTATCTTTGCCATAAGAAGGAGCATGGAAACAATCTGCAATACAGGTGCATTAAAATATTTTTTTTTTTAGATAACAAATAATACTAAAAACAATATGTGCATCCAAACCAAAGGATTCCTATATGCCTCTGAGATGCTTCATATATAGTAGAAAAATGTGACACTTTGAGAAGTAGTGGGTTTGGTACTTTCTGTACGGCTGAAACTCCCAAAATCCAAAATAATGACCTGCACCATGGATTTTCAATAGGAATCTTGCCTGTATCTTTTCAAGGTTTTTGAACTTGAACTAGAGCCAATAACAGACGCAGACAAGGGCACCTGGCAGGTTAGAAGAAGTGGTTGTGGCAGGGAAAGGACCAGAGTGATGCTGTAAGGATAAACAACAGGGGTGTTGAAGAAGAGAATGAAAACAGCGCAGACTACAGTCCTTAACTACCTTACTGTGACATAAATGCTTCTTTATTGCCCAGTATTTTTGTTGAAAAACATCTTTAGGAGAAGGGAGAATGACAAAAGGCTTACACATCACAAATATGGAAAAAAAATATAGCAAGTAAAATTCTCTCAGGTAAGAAATTTTCCTCTGCTAACTGACTGGCTTTGGAGTTTTCTTCAGAGGTAGCTGAGAGCAAGAGGAAAGAGCGCTTAAATCTGTGAGGAAGGACCAAAAATCTGTGTACCTGGTTCTTAGAGGTATCTTCTTAACTGACTCCTGCCAATTTATTTGCTGCTCATCTCCAGAAGGAAAAGAATTGTGTGTGTGATACATAAGGATCAAGTAAGGAGGTGTATTTTGACTTGTTTGCTTCATGCTGAACATTAGCTAAACTGGTTCTAAGATGGTGAGCTCATAAGAATTGCATAGAACTTGAACAAGTGGTAGATAGACTACTGGTGACCAGCATGGAAAATTATGGAAATTTCTGAAGTACAACCTATGTACAGCATACAGACCAACAGTGTTTAGCAGTGTACCAAAAAATCGGTATCTTTTTTAAACCCTTAGCATTTCGTTGCAACAATTCCTACCTACAGAGTGTTTTTGTAATGCAAAAACACCTTATGTTTTGGGTAAGCATCCACATTCTGTTTTTATGCTATGCAAAGGAGTTATCAGTCAAATAAGTGAACAGTGATATTTATATCTGGGCTAACAGGTTTTTAAATGATACGTTATACCCAGAAGAATACCTTTTTATTTAATGTTGTTTTTGCGCAATACAAGATGCACTCACACTGGGGAAGAAAATAGATGGAGCTGGGCAACTGAGCAAATATGACCATATGGCAACACGTCCTAGTGTGTTCTTCCAGATTCTGATGTACCAGCAAAAGCAGTAAGACTCCCATGTTATAAAATAGCTTCTATATTCAGGTCTTTTTCCTAACAATAATTTAAACTGCAAAACAAAACCCCACAGTATTAATTTCACATTATAGTCAAAATCATGCACATGTATACTGTTCCTTATTAAATCTTGTCCTGTCAGTGTACTTTAATTCTCCCATTCTTAAATACTCTGGCCTGTAACAGGAGGTATGAGCCTATTTTGATTATTTGAAGGTCAACATTTCTTTGGGGTTCAAAGAATAATTTTCTTGTACTTTCTCTCTTCTGTGAAGCCTTCTGCACCAAATTCCTGCACCTGAAAGCTTTCTAATGCTTGCAGGAGGTAGAAGCACAGGCTGACTGGCTCTGTATGAGTGATATAGAAAGTAAAATGGGCCATCAGAGAAATTAAATAAAATTGAAAACACAAATAGTCCTTTGTGTATAGCAACAGCTACCATGAGAGAGGAAAGATCTTTCCCTCATCTGCAAAACACTGGGCAGGGTGTGGCAATAACTCTGAGGGGGTCGTCATTACATGTTTCTGGTAGGGTCTCAAAATTATATCAAGTGAAATTCACTCAGTATTTTCTTTCTGCCACTGTTAATTGCTAATGCTGAATAAAAGGAATGGGAAACAAGAGTTATGTAGAGGTACCCTCCCCTGTGTCATCAGTCTGTCACTGGAGAGCTTCCTTATGGGAGGTTGCAGGTGATCAGCTCTTAATTAGTTACTGGACCATCAAATGTTTTCAGCTTGGTTTGGTTCTGTTAGTACGCTTGGTATTCACCACCTCTCAGGAAAAGTTTTGTTTCTTGTTATGTGGAAGAAGTGTTTTTTTTTAAATGTGCTACCTGACGTGTTTACTAGTTGCTGTCTGTAAATGTTGTGAGCAAGAAGCAGAGAGCAGGTGATTCGTGGCCACTTTTTCCTCATTTGTTACTTTCCAGACATTGGTGTAACTCTCCTCTCCTGGGAGAGAGACAAGCGGACAGGTTGAGCTCCCTCATAAGCTTTCTATACTCCTGATTATTCTTGAGCGTTTCTGAGCTCTGCTTTTCTATAATGAGGATAGCAGACCTGTGCTTAGAGTGGAATATCTGAGTAAATTTGGATTTACAAAGTGACATAATACTATGATTGTTTTGTTGTTCTCATTTTCCTTCTGTATGATTCATAATGCTCCATTTGCTTTTCTGACCTCTGCTGAACACTGAACTGTTTCCTACGGTAGTAACATCTATCTGGTGGCCTATCATTGCTTCAAGTTATTCTGTCCCATTATTTTGAATTTAATTACACTTCCCTATCTTTCTATTTATTTATTTTTTACACCTGCCTGATGTGTTATCTTATGTCCTCCATGTTGTTTGATCAAACTTGAAGAATGCGTTTTGGAAGAAAAAGCCTAAAATTTGGGATTTCGTTTTTCTGCAAAGGTCTGAGGTAGTAAAGATAAAATACTGCTGGACAACAGGGAAGAGGGGAAGTTAAACAAAACTTCCTGGATAAAACTGTCTGGCCTGGCTTTCCAAATGGAAAAAAAGGTACTGATCCTGAGGTGGAAGGATGACAAATCTAGGCCTTCAATGAAGGAAGTGTGGCCTGAATGAAACAGTGTGGTAGGTGGTGGGAGGAAAGTGGAGTGTGAGGTGGCTCAGCTACTGAGAAGTATGAAAGTA
>PPHD01028483.1:0-10869 GCA_002909625.1 Bambusicola thoracicus
CGGAGCTGTGAGGGGTCTGGAGCTCAATGGGCTGTGATGGGGAGCAGCTGAGGGAGCTGGGATTGTTCAGTCTGGAGAAGAGGAGCTCAGGGGAGACCTCATTGCTCTCTACAACTCCCTGACAGGAGGCTGTGGTGAGGTGGAGTAACAGCAATAAGATGAGGGGGAATGGCCTCAAATTTCTCCAAAGGAGGTTCAGGTTGGACATTAAGACAAACTTCTTCTCCACAGGAGTGGTCGAGCACTGGTGCAGGCTACCCAAGGAGCTGGTGGAGTCACTCTCCCTAGAAGCATTCAAGAATCATGGAGATGTGGCACTAGGGGACATGGTTTAGTAGGCAATGCTGGTGGTAGGTGGATGGTTGGACTGGATGATCTTGGAGGTCTTTTCTAACCTTAGTGATTCTGTGATTCTATGACTCTGAGAAGTGCCACTAGAACAGCACTGTGCCAGCTGGCCAGCCCAGGCCTTGCAGTGCTGCCATGCTGCATGTACTCCTGTGCTACACGTTTGTTCTGACCAGCGATGCTGCTGGCAAACACTAGACCAGGAGTGAAGCAGAGCCTGCCTTGTTACAGCCTAACACATACTTCTTGTTTCACATCTCTCACATTCCGTGTCCACAGCAGCTCAATGACTGCACATGGGAGCACTTTACATATGGGTGCACAGGGAGCATTACCTGTTCCAAGTTGCATCAAATGATCTTTCATCTGTTTGTACAGCTTTCAATTTCTAAAAGAAGAAAATGGAAAACTAATGATATCTCTATGAATATCGATGACAGCATTTCCTGAGATGGCTTACAAAGCAGGAATCACACAAGAGATATTAGCGTGAGCTCAGCACCTTTGAATGTAGCTGCTTAATTTGTGGATTGGGGCAGGCTCAATCTGGAACATGAGCAGCATGAGCTCATGTCTGCTCGCTAAACAGCGTGTAAATGCTCGTGGTATATTTAGAAGCTCAGTACAGTTTGACAACTTTGACCTGAAATAGCCCCTCATCTGAGCCTGTGACTTCCCATAGATTTTTACTGTGGCTTCTCATTACTGCTGCAATGACATAAGAGTGCAGCCAAGTGCTTTTTGCTGCACGAAGCCGGACCAGCACAGAGTCCATGCCTGGAGCACCGTGTGTCTTTTGGGGAGCTCAGTGCTGCAAATCCTGTTCTGTAAAGGGACAGAGCTGACATCAAGGTTTTGTACTAAACCTGATGCGACCTTCTGCTTCATCTCCTTGCTTTCCCACCCACTCTTTCCTCCTCCTTATGTCACATTTGTTTTACATTTAGTTGTTGCAGAAATTTCAGGTTTTGCAAATGTAATAACCATTTTCCCTCTAGAATACTGAGTTTCTCTTGGCAACTGTCTCCTCTCTTGGATTCAGAAATGTATTTTCTTGACCTCCAAATAGGGAAAAGAGAGCAGCTGTAATGCAGATGAGATGTGTCCTACATGGCCTGGGCTTCTCTTCCAAGTTCTGGAAGCTAGAAACTAACTCTCTCTCTTTTTCTCTTTTCTAAAGAGGAGTTGAGAAATATATCACACGATGAACCCCAGGAGCCAGCCTTGTCACACCTAGTGCTGTGTGTCACCTGGCACTGCTGCCCTCAGACTGTGCAGCACTTGCTGCCATCCCAGCACAGCAGAAAAGCACGGTGCATCCTTCAGCCACCTTTGGCCATGTCTTTCTTTGGCCATGCTCTGCCTGCCACGGGTTTGCAGAGAGGATGCAAAGTAAACAAGCAGCTCATTGCAACAGGAGCTGAGAGAGGCAGAGGAGGAGACTGTGCACTGCAGAGGAATGAGTTTTGCACTGCTATTCTCTAAAACGATGGGCTAGTTCATGGATTCCCAACCTTTTAGCTTGCCTGGACAGCATATACATAGGTTGCTCCAAAAGTAATGCCTCCTATTTATTTCCATGGAAAATGCATTGTATGCAAAGAGCCCAGCAACTCCGCTTGATAGAGAAAATTCTCTGCTACAAAATCCAATTTTTCAACATAGTCACCACCATTACCCATTTGGGCCAGAAGCCCAAAGGATGGCAACGAGGCGAGACTCAGGCACTACAGGATGAGCAAAGAGAGCGAATGCTGCATCCCATCCCAGACTGGATTCACCATGACGTGTCTGCATGGCTGACAAAAGTCATCCCCGGAGCAGAATTACAGTGACGGGAGGCTGATGACTCATTCTTTAAAATCCTAAGCTGTGTAAATTCACCAAACATCCTGGCGTTTCATGACCTATAATAGTACTGTCATTCTCTGACAGCCTAACATGCAGTGAGGTTATTATATCTTAAGTCTGCTTCATTATACTGTGTCTTATCAGAAAGAACAAAAGAACGTCAGTAGGCAGTATAAATAGTTCGGATTGCTTTACAGGGCCACACATATTTTTAATGTCTTGCTTGATTTTTCCACAATGGAATAGGCTCAGACATGTCCCAAAACAAAGAAGAATCTGAATCCATCCTCTTTGCACCCTGCCTAAGACTTCCTTTCCTCTCTGTCCTCCCTGAGCCTCCTTGAAAATGAGCCCAACATGCCCTGATGCTGATGTGCAAGTATGCAGTGATGTATGCTGCATTAATGGCATTAATCCAATGAGAGTTTTATCTGTAAGTTGGATAGCAGTGTCACAGTAAATTCAAAATGTGGATTTCCTTTCAGTATCTAAAGGGGCTGTGAGAAGGAAGGGGGCAGACTCTCTAGTGGGGTCTGTGTGATAGGTGAAGGGGAAATGGCTTCAGACTGCAAGAAGGGAGATTGAGGCTGGAGATAAGGAGGAAGGTTTGACACTAAGGGCGGTGAGGCAGTGGCACAGGTTGCCCAGAGAGGCAGTGGTGCCCCGTCCCTGCAGACAGCCAAGGTCAGGCTGGACGGGGCTCTGAGCACTGCTGGAGCTGTGGGTGTCCCTGTGCACTGCAGGGAGCGGCACCAGGCGGCCTCTGAGTGTCCCTTCCAACTCAAACCATCCTATGACTGAAAAAGCGCAGTCGTGATTTACACTTTTATAGCTCCTTTGATACAACAGCCATGAAGTTGTTGAGACATTAATGTGAATACAGGTGGATGGAAGCCAGAGTTCCCTATTCCATGGCAATTCTGAAATGTTAAAATACTCATTCCATCTGGAAACGAATACTCGCTATTTGGGGAATTTCCTGTTGAACTGGAGCTTTTCACTTGCAGAACTCAGTGTGACACCTGGCTTTGCTTTACTTTTCTTTTTGTTTTGATTTTCTCTCCCCATTTTAAAGTAAAGTCCACTGATGAGGCACAGGTTTATTTTCAGAGCTACTGAAAAAAATTCCGGGGATACTGAGAATCTCATAATTTGGTATGACTTTGGCCTTAACTCCTGGAGTTTCCAGGCTCCCAGCACAGGAAACAAGGTCAACTTTCCTTCCAGCACTGCTTCGTTTATATAATTTAATGAAAGTGAAACAACTCTCCAAAATAGTTAAAAAAGGGAAATTCTGATGGAGCAAAGAGATGTTCTGATGGGCTTCGTTGCAAAGCTGCTCCCAAGTGGAAGTCTGAGCAGGGTTTGAGCAGGGTACTCTTGGTCTTATTCAGATGAACTCCAGAAAGAGAACCCAAATGGGGAAATAGGAGCCAAGCAGAGGTGACAGTCAGAAATCTTGTGCTCATGCCACTAGTGGACTTTCTGCATCTCCCTTTTGTACGGAGAAAGCAAGGGTCTCCGCTGCTTTCTATCAGGCACCAAATATTTGCCATGGAGACAGCAGCAAATGGAAAGGTTGCTGGACATCACTCAGAATGAAGTAATCATTTGTTTACATGCAGCTCTAAATGTTAACAGAAGTCGGGCATCTTATAGTATTGTTCCTCTTGTGCTTTTTTCCTCCCCTCTCACCACTCCTTCATGGTCCCCTTTAACTGTACGTCTCCCACAGCCCAAAGCTGCTTTAAGACAGTTTTTTAAAGTTCAGCATAAATGATTTAAAAATAAAACCCTGCCGAATGCACATCCAAATCATAATCCCACTCCCTCAGATGCATGAAGGATGCCTTTCCCTCCACATAGTTACTGTTGCTGAAAGGTCCAGAAAGCTGTGCTATTTCTACTCCAGCAGCCTCTCTACTTGCCATGGAGATGAGCAAACACCTATTCAAAGGGCTCATTATCCTCCCACTGTTTGACAAGACCTTCTCCTCTGATGGAAACATCTGGCCCAGAAGAAAGGGTGGTTTTGTGGGAATGGCACCAGGAGGGGAGTGGGAGACCTGGGTTCAGCTGCTAG
Source organism: Bambusicola thoracicus (assembly GCA_002909625.1). Lineage (NCBI taxonomy): Eukaryota > Metazoa > Chordata > Aves > Galliformes > Phasianidae > Bambusicola > Bambusicola thoracicus. The sequence continues at coordinate 4,283 of PPHD01028483.1, forward strand.
CTATGGGATTTCTGCATGGCAATGGAACGGCTGCTCTGCTTCTCCAGCCTTCTTCCTAGTTAGCAAAGTTGGGATGTGAACCCCACTCCTCTCATCCCTTCCTTTGCCTTTGTGGATGGCCATTGTGTCCAAAGGGCAGGTAAAGCTGGCTGCTGCAATGAGGCTCTGGTACAGCACCAGGACTGGAAAATTAAGAATGAAAATAAGGAAGAGATGAACAGGAGCCCAGGGCAGAGCAGAGGGAGCAGCTCCGAGGTCTGTGAGCAGATCCCATCTGGAGTGGCAGCACTCCATCCAAGCTCTGCAGCAGTCACGCACTCAGCATTTGCTTTCCCCATGGATGTTTGCTGACTCTCCTTCAATCCATGGGAACGGTTAACCTTTATGTAAATACAATTAGCCACATTTAGAAACAAAACCAGAGTGTTACAGTAAAGGTGAGGCAGGAGCAGTGAAGGCAGAAAGCCACTCACCCCCTGTGGGTTTGCCCCCTGTCAGGGCAGGGGTTGCTTATTGAGACCTGGTGAAGCTGGTGGTTCAATGGCCATCCCTGTGTACTTTGGGAAAGGACAACTTTTCCTCACCCTGCATGAGCACCTCTGAGCTGCCCTGTCCTATCTCTCTGCCAGCACCTTTATCAAGAATTCCCAGCACTTGCTGCAGGCATCTGTATCCAGCATGTTACTCAAATTGTGCTGCCTGCTCTCATTTAAAAATAGTCAGTAAGGAACAAAGAAGGATGCTGCAGATGTGGTTTGGCCATTCCCTCACCTCTGCAGGTGTAACCAGGAGGTTTTCATACAGCTCACAGGAGCACGCTGCAAGAAGAGTCCTTTAGAGCATCCGCACTCCATGCTATGGTGTATAGAACCGCCTGCTTAAAGTTTAAAATTTTTCCTTAAATACCTTGAAATCACTTCTCTTTGTATTCCTTTACAAATGATATTTTACTACAAACTTGATTTTAGGGTATTTAGCCCAGCTTCAGAGGAGTAAACACAGAATATTTATGAAATCCAAGATTCTCAAACACCAAGGTGCCTCAAGAAGCCATCCTAAGCTAATAAAACCCTCTAAAACTTCTCATTTTGATGTACCATAATAAAAGCAAGCCTTGCTGTTCTGAATCAGATGCTACGGTGTTGCATCCTATAGCTTCATCAAGTGGGAGTAAGAAAACACTGAGCCTGAGCAGGAACACTCGAATCTGATCTCGAGTTAGTAAGGAGTGAATTGTTTCGGTGATAACATGCAGTGATTCAGAATGAACTTGCATGGAGGTCTGCAGTAAAAGTCTTGGGTTTTATTTGTGTCTTGTTGTCCTGAGATGGGAAGTAAAATTACAAGCAGAAGCTGGGGAAAAAAAAAAAAGTGGACTTCAATATCAAAGCTCATCTAATGTGATCTAAGCCTCGAGAACCCCAAAGCAATGGAGAAGCATTACCCCTCACAAATCATCTGATACTTGGTGCTTAACCCCTTGCCTCCCAGGGGAGCTCCTCGGAGCACAGCCAGAGCTGTGAAATTTGAGGACTGGGACGGGATTATCCCCAGAATGTGTCCAGCTGCAGGAGCTGCAGCAGCTTCTGGAAGTTTTCTGATTGCTAACCAAAGGGTCTGAGGGAAATATAGTAAAGTATCCTCATTGTTCTGACTGTGGAGGAAGGCAAAAACCAGTTCTGATCTGTGACATCCTTATCTCCAAACTGGAGATAGATGGATTTGAAGGCTGGACTGTATGTTGAATAAGGAATTGGATGGTCGCAGCCAGAGGGCTGCTGTCAATGGCTCCATGTCCAGGTGGAGGCCGGTGATGAGTGGTGTCCCTCAGGGGTCCATCCTGGGACCGGAGCTCTTCAGCATCTCTATCAGTGACACAGATGGTGGAATGGAGTGCACCCTCAGCAGTTTGCTGCTGACACCGAGCTGAGTGGTGCAGTGGACACAACAGAAGGAATGGATGCCATGCAGAGGGACATTCCAGGGGGAATGGCTTTTAACTACAAGAGAGGAGATGTGGGTTAGATGTGAGGAAGCAATCCTTTCCTCAGAGGGCGGTGAGGCGCTGGCACTGCTGCCCAGAGAGCTGTGGGTGCCCCATCCCTGCAGGCACTCAAGGCCAGGTGGGATGGGGCCCTGGGCAGCCTGAGCTGGTGGGGGCAGCCCTGCCCATGGCCGGGGGCGGCACTGGGTGGGCTTTGATGTCCTCTCCAACCAAGCTGTTCTATGATTCTGCAGGGCTATCAAACGCACACAACTGCTCTCTTCCAAGGGGAAAAAGAAACAAAAACACACACACACACAAAACTGCATAAAACCTCTTGGAGCAGTGTGCTCATTTCCAAAAATTCCAGTCAGCTGTTTCCTATGCCATCATCGAATGGGAGAACAGTTGGCATCCCACAGACCTGCTGCTGGGGTTTGCCAGGCAAAATGCTGCTGAACTCTGTAGTCTCATGGGTTTCTCTCTGCTCCCTTGCCCTCCTATTGACTAGTGCTGCAGGAGAGCTCCCTCAGCTCCAGAGAGAAGCATGCTCACACACGTGCAACAAATGCTGGTTGATTTGTTGGGGCAGTTTGTTGCTGGCATGCTTTCATCCTGTACTTGTGCAGTTCAAAGACCAGCACTGCTTTTAGCCCTGGATGTGTATCATTCTTTCCTTCTGTTCATTGCTGAAAGCTTTTAATACCTGAAGTGAAGAACTTGCAGATACACTTATTTTACATTTGGCATTACTGCACGGAAAATTAAGAGCAAAGCTCTGAAGTGGGGTGTATAAGCAGTGACTGCCTTGCACTGCTGGCAGCTGCAGAATTACAACTGCAGCTGTTCCAAAATACCCGCAGAAAAAAAACTTCCTATTTTTTTGGCATGACATTTTCCTTATTTTTAGAGAAATCTGGGACTGTGTTTCTGTGTGTGAGTGGAAGCTCCAGGTCATCAGCAGCTCTCACCAAAAGGAGATGTGCAGCCCTGCCTGTGTTCTCATGGCCGATAACAGCATCTCCCTCTGTTTGTTCCTCGCCTACGTGTGTTTGTGCAGCGCTTTGCACAACGAGGCCTGCACCCCAGCTCGTGCCCCCAGGTACCAGCACAGTAGTAAAGCAACGGGAAATGAATTTGCTGAGCTTATTTCTGAAAATAAGTGTTACTCAGTAAATACAAAGCTATAGAATCCAATCTGTTCCGAGATGATTTTCCTTGAAATTACACTGAATGCCTTCTGCAGATGTTTTTTATTAAACGTGGGAAGGTAAACCAAACCCCATTTATGTATGCNAATTTGCTGAGCTTATTTCTGAAAATAAGTGTTACTCAGTAAATACAAAGCTATAGAATCCAATCTGTTCCGAGATGATTTTCCTTGAAATTACACTGAATGCCTTCTGCAGATGTTTTTTATTAAACGTGGGAAGGTAAACCAAACCCCATTTATGTATGCAAAAGCCAAAAAAAAAGGTTTTTAAACAAATTACTGGAGAAGCCTTTCTGGCAACGTAAGAAGGAACCAGTGGGCCATGCATCTGGTCTGTCGATTATTAGTTTGGTTAAAATAGAACGNAAAAGCCAAAAAAAAAGGTTTTTAAACAAATTACTGGAGAAGCCTTTCTGGCAACGTAAGAAGGAACCAGTGGGCCATGCATCTGGTCTGTCGATTATTAGTTTGGTTAAAATAGAACATGAGTAATGCTTTAACTTCCTTCCCATCATCCAGAGAAGGAAACATATCTAGTTTAGTATGCTAAGGGTAGTGAGGCAGTGGCACAGGTTGCCCAGAGAGGCGGTGGTGCCCCGTCCCTGCAGACAGCCAAGGTCAGGCTGGATGGGGCTCTGAGCACTGCTGGAGCTGTGGGTGTCCCTGTGCACTGCAGGGAGCGGCACCAGGCGGCCTTTCAGGTCCCTTCCAACTCAAATCGTTCTCTGACTCAGTGATGATGAAGATATGTTTGACAATGCAGGCCCACTGCTGTAACTAACCTCCTAACTGTTAGCCCTCTCTGGAGAATCTCACCTTTTATTTCCTTGAACCATTAAATAAGATATTGCAAAACAAAAAAAATGCAATTACGAACCTCAATAAAAGTAACTTTTACCTCTGAAAAATGCTTTATAAGTCTAGTGCTTCTTAAGTCAGACCTCAAAACACTTTACAAAGGAAGAGCAAGATTGGTGTTACATACCAATGTGACTTAGTCATCTTGATATCTCTGCTGCCTGGTGAAATTGAAATCACTCTTGTGCCTATGATGAGCACGTTACATACAGGTAGCACAGGGACTGACATCAGATGCATCTCAAACATCTGAAGACTGCCTATGGATTTCTGCAAGCACTCAGCTAGCAGCTCCCACCAAACTCAGCACTCCTTCTGCACCCAGAGGAATCCATGCAGTTGGAAAAAGAAAAAGACAAAACAAAACAAAGTGACATGAATGTGTTATGGAGCAGGGTAACTGGAGGCACTGCTAGCCCGGCTGTCAGCACGTGTGTCTAGAAGTCATCCAGAAAGAGAGAAATCCTTATCTGGGGAATCCAAGCCCATTCTTCTGGCTCCCAGTCAAGCTCCCTTTCGACTGTGCTCCTTGGCTCCCTGTATGCTGGCTGCAAGCCAGAGATTTCTAGACTTAATCCGCAGCTTGAAGCCTCATTTCCTCTGTTGCTAAACATAGAAACTGTCCACAGTTCTTGAAGGGATGATGGCAGGAGCTTCAAGTGTTATGTCTTTTCATTAACAGTAAACTCCTTCCTGCATCCTTCAGGTCCAGAGGAGCCCATATTCCTAACCCACCATGACTCTAGCCTGGGGAAACGTACTTAGCAAATACCTGAGCTTCCACAGAGGCCTGGGGTGCCCGGTCTTTTGGTTTGCCTGGGCCACATTGAGTGAAGAGGAATTGACTTTGGCTGCATAGACTTGGGTTGCTCCTAAAGTACTGACTCCCATATATTTCCGTGGAAAATGGAACGTATGCAAAGAGCCCAGTAAGTCTGCTTGATAGAGCAAATTGTCAGCTACAAAGTTCAGTTTTTCAGCATAGTCACCACCATTAGCTATGACTTTTGAGCTGACAATTTGCTCTATATATATATTTTGTCATGGACAAAAGCCTGTATGCCATGCTCATCTAAACCTGCATCCAGATGAGGTAACACCCTGTCACTGTCACCACTGCTGAAACACAGCACCCATGCCTCACTGTGCTCACATCTACTGTTTGGTCTCCATGAACTCCACCAAGTGTCAATGGATGTCAGTGGGTGACATTTTTTCTGCATGGAGGAATGCAGTGACACACTTTTTCTTCATCTGCACTTCCATGTCAGACACCACTGTGTCAGACTGCCCCTCTACTGCCATCTGTCACACAGCAACAACATGGAATGGGATATTGGTGGGCAGGTTCCACCTCTACTGTCATACCACCACCATCTGCCTCTGATGTTGAGGACCAGTGTTATGAAAATAGGAGGAATTACTTTTGGAGTGGCCTCATTAAATATATAGTGTAGTTAATGTATACAAGTAACAATTTTTTTTTTTTTTAATTAAAGTATAATGTGACATCAACAAATCCATCAAACTCTTGGGATCTGTGACCTTGCTGTTGTGAAGCTAACACATCAGTGTGGTTCGGTGGCAGTGGCTGCAGCTCTCAGTGAGGTCTCGTGGTGTTGGTCAGAGATGTTGGATGAAATGTGACTCTTCCTGTGCTTCGTCCTTGAACGTGGTTGTTCACAAATGTCTGTGCTGCCAAAACACGATAACGTGGATAAGATGTGATTGTGAAGCGAGGGATACCTCTCTCTGATAAGAGGGGATTCACAGAAGTTGGATTTAGAGACATGATTGGATTTTGAGTTGAATATCTGATTGCAACTCTGTACCTTCTCTTCGAAAATGCACAGGTAATATATTTACGTCAACTGAAAACAGAGGTGCAAATAAACCAAAAAACGAATGATTTTTTCAGCAATCTCAAAACTCATTTTCAGATTCCTTTATCAGAATGCAAAGCACAGTTCATATTTTTCACTGCTCACAGGACTGTGTTTAGCCAATGCATCACAGTGCACACTGCTATTGGCCATCACTGGGGCCAGCACTGCCCCGTGCTCTCCCGTGCCCTGGGTTCAGTGCACACAGTGCCTATCACACACCACTGTGAAAGTGCTGGGAGTGATGGATGTGTAACCAGGACCGATGTGGGGAACAACACAAAGAATATCAGCATCCAGCACAGTACTAGAGCGCAGTTATGCTTTATTCTTTATCCTAAAAGCATGTCCTAGCAGACTGTACACTGTCTCCTATAAATGCTGTGGGAGGTGAAAATGTTCATCAACCTAAAACATTCTGGTTTGGGGTTTGCTTTTTTTTATCTTTGGCTCTACCTTACAGGGATAAGATGAACCTCTGCCTATATTCACAGGTGAGGTCTCTTTCAAGAGGATCTGAACCTTTATAAGGTTCCCTGAAAAGATATTAGATACTAAACTCTATTAAAGTATCTACAGGAGGACTGTAAGAAAGAAGGGGACAGACTCTTCAGCGGGGTCTGTGTGACAGGAGAAGGGGAAATGGCTT
>PPHD01028488.1:0-10867 GCA_002909625.1 Bambusicola thoracicus
TTATTTTATTTTATTTTATTTTATTTTATTATTTGATTTGAATCACTAATATCTTCTGAGTGTTACTTATTTTTTGTTCCTATTGGTATAATATAATTCTGTAATTCAATATTACTACTTATATATACTTATAACATCCGTTTATGATCTATGCCTGCTATTTTAGGAGCTACATCTATTTGTCTATGTATATATGTGAATATCTTAGTTTCTCTTTTAGAACATATTTTTACTACTTTTATAATGAAGATTACTTTCCATTTTTTCCAATGAGAGCGTTCCAAGGAATAAAAAAAGTATGTGAGATAGTGCCCTGCTCTTCTGCCTTTTGTCTGCTGTGTCTGTCCAAACATCAAGATATTTTTAGAGTGGGGATTCTGTTCTGTATTCCCTGTACTGATGTGTACTCTACTGTAACCTTGATAAAAATTGGTATAGAGAATGAAAAATGACTGTTACTTGGTACTGATGCATTCCCTCAGAGAATTTTTAGTGATGGTGTTTGCTTTGCTATTGTCACTGAATTCCACAGCCATACTTTGTTAGCTCTCCTTAGAATCACATTTGTAATTCTTGGTGCTGCATTAGGGTTTTCTTCTGATCTTCCATACCATGTCTTATATGACACCCTGCCAACAAAGGGAAGATAAACAAAAAATACACATTTTTTAATGTAACAATATGGTGTTGTGTTTTGGATTTTGGATGAGAAAAACATTGACGACACGCTGATGTAGTTGTTGCAGAGCAGTAGCTGTACTAAGTCAAGGACATCTCAGCTTCTCATACTGGCCTGCCAGTGAGGAACTGGAGATACGCAAAGAGCTGCAATGGGGCAGAATCAGCTGACCCCATATGATGTCATGCGAAACAATGAAACTGGAGGAGCTGGCCTGGGGGATTCCACTATTTGGGGACTGACTGGACAGTTGTAGGTTGTTTTGGTTTGGTTTGGTTTGTTTGGCCTTTTCTTTCCTCTCTCTGATTAAACTGTCTTTATCTAAACACGAGTTTCTTTTTTGTTTTTTTTTTCCCTCCAATTCTCTCCCCAACCATCATGGTGGGTGTGAGTGAGTAGCTGTTTGATGCTTAGCTGCTAAACCACAACAAGGAGGTAAAAACGTACTTTCTGTCTAAATGCCTCATATGGTAAGAAGAAAGATCCCGTGCTCCAAATCAGTAGGTGTTGACAGTGGGCTAGGATACTGAAAACATTGTATAGATATAATTTAAGTCACTGGAGAATCAACATCCTTCATCATATGTGCTATTGCACAAAGAATCAGAACAATGTTAAGTTGATGAAGTTAGTCTAGTGTCTTTGTACGGATCCATAATAGTAACAAAACTCTACATTTGTGAAACTTAATATTTCTTAACAGAAAAAATGAGATAAAAATATTAGTCCTTTACAAAGGAGAAAGCTTATGAATTCATTGCAAGTTGAAAACATTTATTAGACGTTTACTTTAAAATAGAGTAGTCCATCTGACTGAAGTATTAATCATTTTGTATTTTTTTTACCATTCAGTAATAACTCTATTTTTCCATGAGCTTGTCGAACAATAGAAATGGCAAAATCACCTCTCTCTCTCTCTTTTTTTTTTTTAATGATATTTTAACCATTCCATTGCTATGCTTCACTTTATCACTTCTGGAGATACACTTGCAAGACCCAAATTATTTGATATATGTAAACTCTTTAAAGTTGTCAGAGTGTTGTGAAATTTTCCAGAGAAAGCAGTTTGTTTATACATATTAGGACCATCTGTTAGCAAGTTACTTTTCATTAATCTGGATTAAATATATATATATAGTAGAGAAATGTAGGCATTTATTGCAAAAACAAACACAAAATTGTTAGATTTGGCGAAACCATGTGGTCACAAGTCATGTTTTTCCCATGGCAATTACTTTAATCTTTTAGTCTCAGGTTTGTGCATGGATGTTGATTTTTATTTATTTATTTATTTATTATTACAATTAATTAGCTACCTGTTTAGTCTTCAAAGGGAAACGCTCTCTGGGGTTCACAGTGTCCCAAAAGGAAAGAAAAGAAAACAAAAAAACGTTTCTACAGATTTGAAAGGTCAAAACATACTTTCATTTTAGGAGGAAAATTAAGCAGGAATGTTTCATAGACTACGGAAAGACCCTGCACTATCTTGCATATGCCTGTAATTGAAACGTCCCGAGGCAAACTGAGGAAGCTGCCCTATTTCAATTTGAATAAGCCTTGACAGGGCCCCATTGGCTTCAGGCTATTTGGGTCAGAGAAGTGTGAAATGCTATTAGACAGCCACTTAAAGATGACCTCCTCCCTGTGACAATGTTATCTGGGAACTTGGTGTGAAATTAAAAAAAAACAGCAAACAAAGGTGGTGGATTCTCTAATATGTAATTATGTAGTATGAATATTTACTTGAGATTTTTTCTTTATAGATGCTAAAGTAGTTACTTCCAGGAAAGTCATCCTACTTACAGTGAGTGTGACATGGAAGAGATTTCAACAGCTAAACCAGAAGTTTGGTTCTGTAACTTTTTTAGAGAGAGAAGGGGAAAAAATTGGAGTTTCATGAATGCCCAACTGTACACAATGTATATTAAGAGTAGTTTGTCTTTTTTTTTTTTTTTTTAATACTTTTGAAAAGCCAAGTAAAAGGCCACGTGAAAACGCAAGACTCCAGTATCATAGTGGAATGTTACTAAATATTTTGTGTCAAAAAATCAGGGGGCCTACGTGGTCGCATTTTCATCACTTAATCTTCAGCTGCAAGGTTTTCTGGTTTATGAATTTGAAATGTCAGGAAGTTGTAAGAACACTGTTCAGATACCCTCCACTTGTAGGATTCTCATTTGTCTACCTGGTCAGATATTATTTTTGAGAGGTTCAGATTATATTTTTCAACTGAAATCTAATTGTCTGAGATAGCAAAATGATTAGGACTTCCAGTCCCATTTGTTGAGTTTTGTCAAAAATTTTACTGTGTGTGTGTGTTGGGGGGGGAGGGAGGCATTAAATTCATCTGAATGGAGATTATGGAAATTTGACATCATCATCTCTCATTTGATCTAGTAGTCCCAGACCTGGATACTACTCATGGTGCCAGCTTTTGGATTAATTTACTTTGATTTCTTTTTTCTGTGTACTAAATGATGGCCAGTAAGTGTTTGAGAGTAACACAATCAACAGCAAACTCAGTCCTGTAATTTCTAAAGTTTGAACGTGAATCTGATTAGGTCTGTTGGTGCTTAACTCCATGTTACTTTTCTTACAGGTCCATTATCTCATGGTCTTGTCTGCCAACTGGGCCTATGTGAAAGATGCCTGCAGAATGCAAAAATATGAGGATATTAAGTCAAAGGAGGAGCAAGAGCTTCATGACATTCATTCCACTCGCTCTAAAGAGCGGCTCAATGCTTACACATAAGAGAAACCTTGTCTTACTTTCTAACACGTGAATGCTTTGTCGTTTAACTAAAGGCCATCCAACCATTTCAAAAACAATTGAAAGTGCTTCTCACAAAAGATAGTTTGGGTGACTTAGGTATCACCCACGTGCAATTCTTGGTTGTCTAGCACTTGGTTTCTAAATTAGTTCTTTCTTTGTGTGATCGTTCTCTACCACAGAGCTCCTAAATAGCCTTTCCTGAATCCTTTTAAGCTAATTAGTTCCACAAATGAAGGATACTAAACTACTGTCAAATACAAATATGTGTTTGATTTTTTTAATCACTTTGTATGTGTTATGCATAACACCTTTTGCATTGTTTCTTATATGTTTTTGAAAAAAAAGTAGCTTTTTATACTTTTTAGTTTTGAGTTCAATAACTACTTTAACTACAGGTATACTTCAAAGGGACCATTGTACGTGATGTACAATATATAAAGAAAACACTGATGACTTTCCTTTATATTTGGAAATCTTGCCAGACGGACCCTCATCAACTTGAATGAAGGTCCTGAGAACGTTTTAAATGATCAAAGGTGCAATTTCTAAATTTGTAATAGTGGGTAAAAAAAAAAAAAAAAAAAAAACAAAAAAGAAAAAAAAAAAGAAAAAAGTGCTTCTTATCTTTGTTAACATTGTATTATTATTGATGTTTTTAAAGAATATTCTCTTGTTCCAAGTTCCATGGGTGATAATTCCTGTTTGTATTGTGAGCATGCCGACCGTGGTGCTAACAATGCATGGACACTTGCCTTTTGAAGGAGTTCAATACCACGGTTACCTGTTAAAGAGTTATGGTATATAGACAATTGTTACTTAAGTGATATAGTTATCCATAGTTTTTTACAGAATGATCTCTCTTTAATTCAATGATGGTTATGCTAAATTGGAGTTGTTCATGTGATGATGTGAGAAATTACTGCTTAGCTACATTTATGAAAGTAATATATCAAAAATACAGTGATCGTAGGAATCAGGAGTCGTTTTACCTGCTTTAAAAATTTAAACGGATTGCACCTGTCTGAACTGTACAAGATATATTAAAGGAGACTTCCATAAATGTTGTAGCTTGGCTTCTAGCTTTCCTACGCATATTGGTTTACCTGTATTATGTTAAAGTTAGGTGAAAGACCACTACAGAGCTTATTATTTGAAAGTGTAGTAATATATTTGAACATTTATTTTGGTAGGAAAATTTTATCAGAAAGATAGGTCATCTTAATTTGAAAGAATTTCCTGTATCAAAAAACAAAACCAATCAACCAACCAAACAAAAAACCTGACTTAAACTAAATCAGTATTATCAGACCAAATTTGGTGTTTTTTTTTTAATTAAAATTCTTTTCTGCCTATTTCTAATGCTACAAGAATGCTGTAAAGTGTCTTTTAAAGTGATGTAGCCTGACAAGACATTTTTGTCAGTGTTAAAAACTTAGGTAGTTTGTGCACTTATTGGACCATTGTGAATTCTCTCTCAGTGTAAGTGCATTTCTAATAAAACTTCTTGAGTAAAACTCTTCTTTGTACTATTACTAGTCATGCATCATCAGTAATTTTTAACAATTCTTGTAGTAAGTAGAGGGTATTACTATAGTTATTTGTGTGGCATGATAATGCATTAAGTAGTATTAGTTGATTGATTATTTTTCTTTTGCTTGTTTTGGGGATTTTTGGTTGTGGTTCTGATTTGGGGTTTTGGTTTAATTTTTGCTGCTTTTTTTTTTCTTTTTTTAAACTTGTTGCTTTTTTTTTCTTTTTTTTTTTTTTTTTTTTCTTTTTTTTTTTACACTTAGGCTGTCTTACAGGGTCAACAGTTTTCTCATAATGTGCAGTACCAGTATTACAGTTCTGCAACAAATATTAGGAACCTCTTTTGGATTCTATATTGTAGTGTTTCAGTTTTGTGTCTTAAAACGTTTGTGCTGATTTTTAAAACTATGTCTTTTAAACTCATGTAATGATGTTAATGCTTTTGGCTCTTCTCTGGTATTAGAGTTTGTATTTTCACAAAGAATGCTTTGTAGCAGGCATTACAATTAATCTGTTTTGTACATAAATGTGCCAACAGCTTGATGGTGGCGTTTTTGAAATGTAGAACAAAGTGCTTGCAAAAATGTAATAAACACACTTGTGTACTTTGTGTACTTATTAATTGTTCACACTGTGTAGTTTTTTCTTTGCCTATACTTAACCAAGTCATTCAGACCAGAAACAGAAGAGTCCTGTTCATTCAGTTGCCCTTGCTATTGGAACAATCCTCATGGTCACATGTACTTTTTGTACAAATCCTTTAGCAGAAAGTATGAGAACAAAAACCAAAATTAGAAAAGATAAGATGGAGGTGTTATATGAATTATCGATAGTGTCTCTGTCAAATATGTGATTAAAAAAAAAATCTTTCTGCAGTGAAAAGTGGCAAAGAAAATCTAAAACGAAGAGTAACATTTTTGTCCCCTGTCATGACTCTGAGTTTCCTCTGGACTGTATCTCTCACAAATCACACATGGGTAAAAATAAAATACGCAGCTTTCCCATGACATGAGATTCAATTATGGGAAGTATGAGTACTGCATTAAAACTTACAATCACTGCCAGTGTGTACATTACTTCAAATCTGTGTCTTAAACAACATTTACTATCAAAAATGATATACCCTAAGAATAAGAGAGTAAAAGATTTCTAAAAGCAGAATTCATAGCCTAGGAAAAGCAAGGTAGCATGGACATACTTGCTGTAATTTTTGCCTGTAAGTCATGAGAAGAACTACACGAGATTGGTGTTACTTTGATCTCATTTGGAACAGTTTGCCAGAAGCTGGGTCGGTATCAGCTTGAAGAGCGCTGAAGATGCGGATACCTGAATATTACAGTAGCTATTACTTTAAAACTATGATAACAATACATTACTAATGTGCATGTAATGTAATTTAAAATGTCAATACAAATCTATTGATATGTCAATTGGCATGATATTGCTAAGGAAAAATAGTTATAAATCCAACGTGTTTGCTTCTCCTTTGACTAACTGTTATGTATCTTTTTGTGTGCAGTTGATGAGAACATGTGACATAATAGCAAGTGATTTTCCATCAGCAGCACAAGCCAAGGGAGCGGCAGATCTTCTCAAAGCACAGCACATCAGCCATAAGTGATTCACTTCGAATTCTGCATATATTTAGTATGTACCAGTTTTGGCTGCCAATAAACAGAAAAGAGTGTTTGTTGGCAGCCTAAGCTGAGGTAGGTTGCATGGGTCTTCATTCCTATAGACACTGCCATGCTTAGTCAAACTGTGACTGTTGTGCTTTTCAGAAGCAAGAAAATCAGTTGTAGATAAATATTTGTTGCAAGATTTTTACTTGCTTATTTATTTGTTTATTGCTGAAGGAAAGGCTATAGTTCAATGAAGACTAGTTTATAAGTTCCCAGTCCTTGATCCTCAGTTTCTCCTTTTCTTCATTTTGCTCTTATCCATCAATAGTACTAAAAGCATGTTACTAAACAAATACAAAACCTCTTTGAGTTACAAGATCTTCTTACCTGTTTGCCCTTATTCCTACCCATTCTTTCTTTATTTATTTTTGTGCAAGATACTTTATATCCCAGCAGGATCCCATTGATGTCTCTGTTTTCAGCAGAGCCAAACAAACCAAATCAGCATGATTTCAGCAATGGCAAAATGCATTGCAGATGTGGGGATGAATGTCCACAGCAGGAGTGGATGGAAAGAGAAATTTTAAAACCAGTCTTATTCCTGAGGTCAATTTATCATGCAGTTTGTATGTAAAGTTGAAAAGAGGAGACAGTGAATTTATTTGCTAATTTCATGTTAGCAGAACAAGAGAAATGGCAAAAACTGCAATATGAAAAATAGCTTTCAAATGTTATTTTTCTACCTTCTACGAAGGTAGATAAATTAATCCCTTTAGTTGGACAGATCTTAAGGGGTAATAATTTGAGTTCACCTGATGATCAAAATTATCTGTTGATCCATGGCTGCAATGTACCTATAGTTGGCATAGTAAATTTTAGGGCAGAACTTCTCTGTACCATACTTACCATAATAATCATTGACAGAAACTATATAGTTCTTTCCACAGTTAAGTTCCAGTATATTTTTCTAATTAGTCATTTTTCATTACCACAACTCATGGTTTGGCTGATTTTCTGAACACATATTCAATTCAACTAAACCATAAAAGTGCAGACTATAATGCATTTCATCCCAGGAGAGGAAGGACATTGTTTAAACAAACTCTCTCTTAAATATAAGCAGCATTTTATTTCCATTGAGTTGCACCAAATGCTCCTAACAGATACTATTTAGACAACATTTATGTCTCCTGGTGATATCCCTTTTCAGCACCACTGACATTTTGGGTCGATGTCCATTGAGAAGAACAGCAATCAATATATTTAGCAGCATTTTCTGTGCCACAAGAATTTTTTCTGACCTACATTCTTTGCAAAGGAGGAACTCCAGCCATTTCTGAATGCTGAAGTTTTCAACTATAGTTTCTTGTTCTTTCAGATATCTACAGAGGATTCCAACACTTCAGAGACTTATTCCAGCAATAAACAGGTATTAGCAATGATGGCAACAGGTGAGTGATACCTGCTGGTATTATGATTACTTGGTTAGTAGTGGATCTTTTTTTGACTACCAGTAGACTGAGCATCAGCCAAGAACTTGGAGAGTTCTATTTTGCAGAGAGAAATCTGTTCTGAGAAAAAGGTTCTGCCCAAACAGTACAATCTGTTGTGGACGTCTTCCCCACATGTCATGCTCAGTCTGCCCAGATATATGTGAGATCCAGGAAAGATGATCTTGGTTCCTCTTTCAATTGGTATTTTTGATCTGCCTGTTTTTCTTCTGTGTTGCTGAACTTCCCTGTCTGGAAGGAATGTCTTGGGGATGGCTGTATCTCCTCTAAAAGTGGTGAGGGCATGTCAAACTAAAGCTCTTTTTACAGCAGCTGCTAAGGGATTAGCAATAACACAGCAACAACTGAAATTTTGCCACTAAATCCCAGTCATGCTACAAAAGGAGATGACCTGAAGAAATAAGAAGTTTGCATGAATATTCTGTGGTTCTGCATGTTGAGTTCAAGCCAGAAACACTGCATAGGCCAGAAAAATAATGACAAGAGCTGTTTTCCAGACCATCTATCTAATGGTTTTCTTACTCGGTTGTCCAAGAAAAAAGGATACATATGCATGAATCACTTTCATAGAGTTAATTGGGAATATTCTGTTCTCTGAAGCTATTGGTCCTGTATCTTCTAAAAAGCTTTACTCAGAGCTTACTGAATTTCTTCTTGAAGATAAGCATTTATTTAAGAGTGAAACTCAATGGGGAACAAACTATCCTGAGAAAGTCCATGTCCCAGTTAAAACATGCAAACCATTTCCTGGAATTTTCTAATTCTGTTTTATTTGCATGTACAGTTACCTCTTCATAAGTTTCTCAGGAAGGTAATCTTGAACCCCTATCATTGAGACCCTACTTTTATGATAGGAGACATGAAGTAACATTTTGAGCAGGAACACCTCATTAAGGTTCTTTCATGGCTAGATTTTCCTTTCACTATTTGTTTTTCTCCTTAATGCTGCTCCTTGTACCATAATTTTAAGTGGAAACAAAGTAACAGGGATGAGGACAGTGAAAAAGAGTGAGAGAGAAGTGAAGAAACGCAAGAGTTTTCCTTTGTAGTAGCCCTGGCAGTACACTAATAATCTGGCTCAGGACCTCTGCCTTAAAACATTTTTACATGCATGTCTTACACAACTCAAGGGCTACTGCAGGCATATCCAACCCATGATCCACAGACCACATGAGACCCAGCACAGATTGCAATGTGGCAACCCAGATTGGTATGTTAGTTTCACAAAAACAAGGTCACATATCCCACTGGTTTTATGTTTTTGTTCATCTCTCTTTTTCTCTTAACGTTTTAAGACAAACATTTTGAATTAAAATATTTTGTTACTTACACATTAATGTTAATGTATATTTTGCAAAGGCTGTTCTGAGAGTAATGCCTCCTATTTCATGATGTTGGCCTATGACATCAGAGGCAGATGGTGGTGGTGGTACAGCAGTAGAGCTTGAACCTTTCCACAAATATTCCATTACATGTTGTTGCTGTGTTATAGATGGCAGCAGAGGGAAAATCTGACAGTATGGTGTCTGATGTGGAAATGCATATGTAACAAAGATGTATCATTGAATTCCTCCATGTGGAAAAATTTGCCCCCACTGACAATCACCAATACTTGCTTATGGAGACCAAACAGTGAATGTGAGCACAGTGAGGCAGTGGGTGATGTGTTTCAGCAGTGGTGATAGTGAGTCACATTCTCTGGTGCAGATTGTTATGGTCACAGCATGCATGCTCTTGTTCATTGCTGGCAAAAATGTATAGCTAATAGTGATGACTATGTTGAAAAATAGGGTGTTTTGTTTGTTTGTTTGTTTTCTGTATCAATTAGTGTTATTGTGCTCTTTGCAGCTGTTGTCTTTTCCATGGAAATAAATAGGAGACATTACTTCTGAAGCGGCATATGTATATGTAACCCAAGATGTTTTCTATTCACTAAATGCTGCTCAAGCAAGCCAAAAGGTTGCTTGGTAGTCCAGGACACCCTCAGACTAGTGAGAGTTCCCTACATGGCAAAAAATCCAAATGCTATCTAGAAAACCTGAATTTTGAGCATTTCAGAAGCATATTTCTCCTTAGAGGGATTCAAGAGGGACAGATGGCCGAGAGAAACCTGTAGCTACAAGTTCACTTTGATTCTCACAGTAGGACCAAGTAGCTGGTGGTGTGGCCATGTGGTCTCGCTTTGCCTTCCCAGCACGAGTAGCATGATGGCATGGCAGATGTGTTGCATGTGCAGCAGCACGGAACAGTCAGGTAGAGCTTGTGTCATTTATGGCTGCTTGGTGAATGATGCAGAAGAGAATGGACCCCTGTTGCACAGACAGAAGATTGACCCCTCTATAGCAACGTTGCATTTCACTCACAAAAATGAAGAAAGTCAGAATTTCAGGGTCAGAATTCTGGAAAATCTGGTGCTTGTATCATTCACTGAAAAACAGGTGAAAAATGTTGGGATTTTTGCAAAGTAATAGTTAAAGTTTATTGATTACATATTCATATTGGCTATATGAACACAATATAGATAAAGTCTGATAAAACGTGTTAGTTTGTTATTTTTGTTGTTTCTTGTTTGTTTTTTTGTTAATATGCAATTAACCAGCACTCAGTTATCTGAAATTGTACCATATGGACTGGGCAGACTGTTGTGGTATTCTGATATCCCGTAGGACTGTAAGCCCATAATTTTTATTCAGTTGTTTCTTTTAGAAAATCCAGTTTAAAAAAATACAATTAATGAGTATCTGAATGAATT
>PPHD01028489.1:0-10867 GCA_002909625.1 Bambusicola thoracicus
ATAAATTATATATAACATATATAAATTGTATGATTAACTATTTATACTTATTTGCATATATTTGCATACTTCAATTTTATATTTCATGAGAGATATTTTCATATTTCATGTTTCATATTTCATGTTTGATTTTTTTCATATTTGATATTTTTCACATTTTATTTGCTTAAAGCTTTGTTTTTTGTCTTTTGCCCAGATAAATAAAACCTTTTTGGTGACAGTGCATGGAGTGTTGGCTGTGTGCAGTGGGGCTGTGCTGGGGTACCCCCCTATTGTATGGGCCGACCTCCCAGCAGCGCCCTGTTTGTTGCAGGGGCTGCTCAACCCTTGCCCAGAAACTCGGAGGCGTTTTGTTTCATATTTTATTGAATTTCATTTATAATAAATTAAAAATATATTTCTGACAGATTCATGTAACAAAAAGGCAGAACAGTTCTCAAATCGTTCAGCTGGGATGAGCGTGGGTCGATGCGAGGTGGGGCGCAGTCTACATTGGCCTTAACAAAGAGATAAAGCTCTACCCCAAGGGCCGTGAGGAGAAACGCGGGGGGCAAAGGTGTAACCACACACAGAGAAGGTCCGCAGGCTTCTCCCCAGCCTCCAAACAAGACAAAAGGGGAGGGAAGGAAGAAAGGAAAACAAACGAGAAACCGTGAAAAGAAGGGAAATTATGCTAAAATATGTCCCTAATATTAACCCAGGTCAGTGTCTAACAGTGCGTCATCCTCACTAGCTAAAGTATGAGAAAGGAAAGGTTAAAGGAACGTTACGCCACACACAACTGGCATACCCTACGGTGTAAGCAAGTGCAGAAAGTCTGAACACACCACAACAGTGCTAAAACACAGAATCACACAGAATGACCAAAATGGCATCTAACCAAAACCAGAGGGTGGGAAGGGGGAGAAAGAAAAGGGGGGGGAGCGCATAAATCACAAGCAAATTACCTATATACAAATCAACCCTAAGGACGATTATGTTCCAAATAATGGTGACCACAAGGAAAATAAAAGCAACATTATCCTTATTTACAAATGCAACTAGCTGTGTCTTTAACAAGCTATAAAAATACTATTCACATTTTCAAAGTAACATACAGTAGGTTTTTGAGTTTTTGTTTCAGAAAGGCAGCTAACTCTGAATGCATCACTTTGCATGAAATGAGCCTCTTCCCCAACAAACTGATGCTCCTCTTCTTCCGAAGGTGCTTCTAAGGCGGTTACTTACTGTGTCGTCATCTCTTTGCGCTGTTAGAACACAGAGAGCTGCCCAAAATCCAGAGCCCCCCCACCTCCAGCTCTCTCTGCAGGGCTGTGCCCACCTGGCTGGAGTGCTGCTTGCTCCTCCATCTCCTCCCAGCTGGGGCCCGGCCTCGTCCTCCCAGCTTGGGAAGGTGAGCTTCACCCGACAGAACACACAGTTTGAGGACCACAAGCACACGACCCGTATTTTGGGTATCTCTGTTCTTACAAAGAGACTTCTTTCCCCCTCCACACCCTAGGGTTGCCACCTCTTTAGAAACTCCAGCTTACAATGTTGGGGAGATGTCAAAAACCGGGCAGAAGAAAAACCAAACCAAAAGGCGAAAACCATTGTGAATCATGTTTCAAACGCACACCCACTTCCAACGTTGAAATGCTATTAAAAACTGCACTTTGTGTTTTCAACCATCAGCATTTTCAGCATACCCCACCACGAGAAGACGAGTGCCCAGCAACTTCCTTCTGGCCCACCTCCAAAGGAACGCTGCTTTGAGTGCATTCAAAGTTAGCTACCCCTTACACAGCTGCTCAGTATTAATCGACCCATTTAACAGCAGTACCAGCTTATGCTACATATGTCATAGTACCTTACCTCAAAGGAACGGCGTACGTATCTACAATTATAAAATACCATTCACAGTTTATTACTGTGGTTATCCCAAAAGGGTTTAGTCTTCGGAGTGCTGTGGACATAATAGGGTGTTTTATCCCTAAGAGGGCTCGCAGCCTGGGCAGGGCACGGGGACAGAGGTGCTGCCATCAGCAACAGGGTGCTGTGCGGGGTGCACCTTAGCCCTGCTGGTTCCATCCACAACACATTTGGAGCACAATCTCATGGCTTTTTTTAATAGGAAGGGGAGGAACTGGGATGCAACTACTCACGTGGCCTTACGTATCGCTAAAATCCCTCTCTACCGTGGTCCAAAGCTCTCTAATTATAAAGAGGAGAAAAAAATAGTGCTAACTCTTCACACTTCCTAATGGGGACAATGTCCTTAGCTTCCTCCTCGCTCCTCCTCCTGCCTTAGCACAGACCCCCAGCAGCTGGGCACACCACTTCAGCCCGCCTCTGCGTTTCAGAAGGTCCCACTGCCATCCGTCAAGACTTAACGAGGATGCTCTGCCTCATCCCAGCCTACACACAGATACCAGCCACGGCCGTGGGACAAATGGAGGCGCCTTACCTTCAGCCTTACCTTCCAGTCATCTCCCTGAGAGCAGCAAGCCCTCTCACTTCGTCAGGTACTAAACCTGACTGGTGGAGCACGACCTTGTGCTTCAGTAAAGTGACTTGTGTCCACCTTCATTCTTGGACATTTGAGAGTTGCTTCTAACCACAGAACATTATTTATTCTCATTCGAAACCCCCATTTTAATGGTGGCCATTTCTACCTATGTAACACTTCGCAAAAGGCTAAATAAAAACGAGGCCACATTCTGAGCAGCTGAGGCTGCCCTCGTGGACAGCCGTGCTTTGTGTGTGAGGAAAAGTAATAAAATAAAATAGTGCAGCCACCCAGCCCCTGCCTGCGTGCAGCCCTGGCTTTTGGAAGTGACATTTGAACTCAAATCCAGAATGTGCAACAACAGATGAGCTGTTCTGTCAGCAGCAGAGGTCTATGATCCAGAAGAATGGGAGCACTGCGAGTACACGTCTAGAAATGAATACATGTACAGTCTTTATATATTATTGCAAGTACAAACATCGCTTACAAACACTGGCAGAAGAGAACTCCGGGTGATGCTGTCTGATCTGAGATGATGGTCTTTAAGAGCCCAAGAGGTCAGTGATCACCCGAGGCCTAACTAGTCTTTGTAAAAGCCTGTTTTCTACAGGTCCCCCCTGGGCTAAAGAGCCTTCAAAGGAGATGAACACCTACCTGAGCTTGCACCTCCCACCCAGCTCTCAATTGGCAATAAGCACTGGCATGCACAGGGCCCAGCAGCAATAACACAGCTGCCCTGCACACACCATTCTCCTCACTACCCCAGAGGACCACATGAAATGAGGAGTGCATTTCCACCAAGTAAGTGGTGGGATCCAGGCTCAGCGCAACCATTTGCTTTGCAGGAGGAGAAAGACAGCTGAGCTGAGCTTGAAGTACCTGGCACAGATCCATCTGATGGCTCCAATTGCTGCTATGCATTTGAGACAAGTAAATACTCCACTGCATCTGAGCGAATGGTCATATACGCTTAACTCCTTAGCTATTTTGCAGAAAAACAACATTAATATTTATTTGATTAGAGCAAATCAATGAGGTGCAGCGTCCACTTGTGTCAGAGCTACCCTCAGCACAGCAGGTAACATCTAAGAGGATCACTGCAAGAGATAAGGTGAAAACCAGCTGTTGCTCTCCTTCATTTAGCACATTTACCTTAGACAAAGGCTGACAGAGGTTTCTGCTCTTGAGAAGCGGTGCACTGCTTTTCTTTTGTGCATGAGCAGAAGGAAAACATCTACCGATGGGTGTCTGCCTATGAAAAATCCACGGGAGCTGAGGGTGGTGTGTATGGATACTGCTGTAGAACCAGAGCATTAATCAGAGATGGAGAAAATAATTCTGCTGATGCCCACCTACAGCTTTGTGCTGACAAAATGCACTTTGTGTGTGGATAGCCCCCAGTGCCAGGTGACAGCCTGCCCCACGTGGTGCCTCCCTCCAAGGAACGCTGCATTTCCACGCTACCAAGTGCACCTTACCCACAGAAAACGATTAAAATGAATAAATAATTCAAGCTACGTAAGAAATGCTAAAATGCTAAAGAACACTGTTATTTACATTTTGATTATTTCTAACACCGGTCCTATTTACTTAATTACCCGGGAAACAAACAGGTCTCCACCTTCCATGAGCAGCTGTCTGTTTTTGGAGACGTGCATCCCTCTCCCCCAGTCGTTTCATGTGCTCCTCTCTGAATTCATGCACAAGCAGTACAGCCATTGTTCTTCTCCATCTGGAGTTACTCTGTTGTATGACCTGTTCAGAGATAAACTGACCACCCCTTCCCCCCCTGCTTTACCTACCTACTGCACCTAAGCTGCTTCTGTGCAGCCAGGACCTGCACAGTCCTTGGCCGGGCTTTGTCCCCAGGCAGCTTGGCACTGCAGCCAACCTCTCGTGCTTCAGCACAGTTATCAGCAAACCCTCCAGGAGCAGAGTCCCCAGGACATCGTGTGCCATCCTCTGTTACCCATCACAAGCAGGAAGTTACAGAGGGTGTTAGGAGGAGACACGGCCTTTGAGCTACATGACACTCCCTTATCACTGATGTCACCTCAGTGGTGTGCTGGCCATTTGTTCTGTTCCCATCTGGCCCAGCACCTCCCCCTTTAATAGCTCCAAAGAGCCCCACACAGCAGGCCTAGCAGTGCCTTGCAGCTGGAGCTGAGCTCGGCTGGCTCAAGCTGGCCTGGGTACACATGGCACAGGAGAAGGCTGTTGACAGAACCAGCCCTGGCCCAGCATTCACACACGTTTCCTTTCCACCACCAAGCCTGCCAACCACCCGGCTCTGAAACCTCCTCCTACCTTTTTTCAAGCTGCCCCCAAGCCACCAGGACTGCAGTCAATATTGCATGGCTCTTACTCCTTCCTCCGCTCCCTTACGATTAAAGGTGGCAAGCTGTGTTCGTGGACAGGACTGTGGAGGAACTGGATACAATTTCCAGACCACTGGTTTTTGCTGGTTTTGTTGTCAGGTTACCCCAAAGATCTTGACATTGATAGTACCGAAGTCCATAAACTGAAATACTGCCCTCCAACAGGTATTACTCCCCCCCCCTTTTAAAAGCCTTCACGAGACACAGACAGCTCTTCACAGGTACCTAATGCAGCCTGAAGATTTTGGGTGGGAAGTAGGTGCACCAATGCTCACACAGCAGGTGTTGGCACACCAGGAGCAAGCCCTCAGCAGCACTGGCCCCTGCTTCACCCTTCCCAGCTCCATCTGCTGAACGCAGCCCATACTGTGGCTGGAGGTTCCTTCCCAACAGGAGGAGGGGTGTGCAGGTGCCTAGCTAAGAACTGAGGCTGATGGGCACAGAACCAAGTGCAGGGAGGCCAACTCATACCTATTTACATTTTGTGATTGAAAGCTCTGCGAGTCATGCACATTTTGACTTAGCAAACATCACGTACACTGTGTTCTGTGACAGAGTAATCCTCCTGTTAGAGAAAGCATTCCGCACTGTGCTGCATGCCGGAGCAAGGCATTCTCCTCCTCGGATCCCTTCCAGGGCTTGCGGTGCTGTCCTTCATGTGGCAGCAAGAAGAGCTGGCTGCTCTGTCACTGTGTTCTCTGAAACAGTCAATGTAATGCCTCTCCGAACCGGTGGACATTGTACCAAAGACTTGATTTGCTTCATTTTGGCATTTCCACAGTCAATCCTTTACATATAATTCACTTTTTTTAATGTAAAATTATTATTTTGTATTTTGCTGGTCACTTCCATATTGCTTCATTCAAAATCCAAAAAACAGTTCAAATAAAATCAGAGCTTAAGTGCAAACTAACTTTCCAGTGAACTTCTATGTGCGTTTTCTCCAGTCCAGTGTTTCTTTCTTTCTTCCAGTTTCAAGGACCCTTCCCACCAGCACCCCACAGAGAGCTGGGCTGACTCCGTGACCCACAGCAAACTCTCCAGTGCTCCGTCTCGTCATTGCCTGACAGCATCCCCAACTACCTTCGTGATCCCAAAGAAGAAAAAAGAGGGAGGGATTTATTTGCGTTTATGTACCTACGTTCAGCGGGTATAAAACAGGAAAACTGAGCCTTCTACGTACAAAGCTTGGTTTCTTGGCCTGTCTTCTAGGTTCAAGAAGAACACGTTGGGGGTGGGGCTTTGTTACTCATTTCTGAAAGGATTCTTCTGTTTAAAACGTTTGTCCTGTTGGCACACGTACACAAATGGTCACGTCACGCACCGGTTCTGAGCTGCAGCCTCTGCGGTTGGGAAGTGGCACAGGACCATGGTGTGGCTCAGAACAAGGACTGCGCTGGCTCTCAGAGTCACATCATCATTTCTGGGCAAGCCACGATGAAGATCTGAACGACGATGAAAAGCCAAGTTAGCCATTTTCAGTTGCTGGGATAGAAAGTGTTAGAGAAAGAAACTGGATTCTCAATCTCAATTACTGTGCTATTACACATGATATAAAAATTGTCCATTTTTCCCCCGAATGGAAACTGCATTGAGATTTCCAGGAATGCTGTACAGACTCATCAGTTCCTCCTGAGAGAGACGGCCTCTATCTGGCTTCCCCTACAGTGGCTGGGTGGAATCACTGAGACTAATTTGACAGCAGGAAACACTGCCATGGATTTCCTGTACCGTCTGGCTTCTCTGACCATCTGCTCCTCAGATCTGCAGAAGGCGAGAAACACCAGGCTGTACACTCCTCCTTTCAGTCTCCTTCCTTCCTTCCTTTCCGGTTCCCAACCCAATCCGCAAATGACTCCAAGACATCCTTTCACTTGGAAATAGCAAAAATGAGTGAACTGGCAAGAAGAGGAAGCTCATGGGAGGAAAAAAGGGAAGTAGGGAGGGGAGAAGGAGAAAAAGAGGAAGAGTGAGGCAGCTAGAAGGGGTTGCCTTTCCACTTGTGTAAGACCACGGTTACTACACCACTGTGTTCCGGTGTCTGTAGGGCGGCGGGGGCAGCACAGTGCCAGGCTTCAGGGAGAACTCGGAGAGGTATTCGGGATTCTCTGCCACAATGGGCCGGATCCGTCCGTTCTGTTTGTAAAAGTATTTTGTGCTGTACTCTTGCAGGTAGTCCGGGTGCTGGAGAGTGCTTCGTGGGGGCAGGCTGTGATTCCAGTAGTCTGGGTTGTCAAAGGCCTTCTTGGCTTTCTCTGGCAAATTGTTCTTCAGGTACTCAGCGTTTTCCAAGGTGTTTGCAAAAGTGTTGAGGTACAATGGCTCGTTCACGTACTCATCCTCTGCTTTGGGCTGCCCATTCGGAGCGTTGTGATACTCTGGGTTGTCCACAGCTTGGAGATCTCCGTTCTTCCGCCGGGAGACAAATGGGTTCTCTTCCACTGGATTCAGGTAATCTAAGGAAAGATTAAAAAAAAAAAAACACAAATCAATCAATCAACAGAGTAAGAGAAGAGCATCCACATAGCAAGCCCCATGGCTATGTTACCATCCGGGTCCGACTAGTGCCTCCTTCCACCCAGCCGTTCTGCAACACCGGGTGACATCAGGTACCATCTCTGTTGAACACACTCTCTTGCTAAAAGTGAACTTACAGCCTAAACAGGCAATATGGGCTAAAAATAAAGAGCTGGGACCCTGGGAAACACAGACTCATCAAAAATAGCTGCACAGCTGGAAACTGAACTGCAGCTTGCGCTGAACCATAGCCAACGCCTCGTCTGATCCCGGCCTTCCTGTTGGAGCATCACCTACAGGGCCAAACACACAGACATGCTCCTGTCTCTGTGGATGACTGTGCAACCTTGGATGTATCAGTCAAACCCTCTGCTCCGCAGCTGTTCCATCCAGAAAGGTCTACAGAAATCTTAGTTAGCCCTTGGGGATGGTTTTTGTGCAGATAGGCTTAACTTCTAAGACAGCTTCATTTCTAATAGAACAATTTGCCTGATTAAAAACCTTCCATCCTTGAAGGACAAAGGGCCCTGAAGCATTATGAAAAATAATTCAAGTGAGTCCTGGAAAGGTTACAAGAGAGTCTTAACATTAGCTCCAGAACACTTGGCGTGGGTTACAGTGGCTTCAAAACATTTGCTGTGGGTTAACACCACAAAAAGATGTGGCTTGGTTGCAGAAAGGCCTGAGGGTACACAGGAAGTGAGACAAGGATGGGAAGGGAAGAGAAACAGATACTGGCTGCCTTAGGTTACAAGTGCACGTGTCCCACAACCCCCTCCGTTTCCACCAAGTAGCAAGAGGCTTCCAAATTCTGTAGCAAACCCAGTAGTTACTTGGCGTTTATGTCTGCCTTAATTAATTTCTTTAAAGCTAATGCAAATGTTTGAAAGCAAATTGCTAATGACACATCCCCTAACAGCAAAACAGTGCTGTCACTATTTAAAAAGAAAGGAGAGAATGAAGGCCAAGTGGGAAGCATAGCACTGAGCTGGCACTAACATAGGCACACTCCACCTCGCAGTGATGGTATCTCCAAAGCACACTGCATTCTTTCAATCCTAAACTTCTCTTGGGTGTGAAATGCCAACTATGCGTGTTGGTTCTGTGATATGTTCAACCTGACATTTACCAACCACAATGGTGTGACGACGAAGCAGATCAATAAACAAAGCAAAGTGAAGACCATGGCTGGACAAAGAAAGATTCTCGGGGAAAGTACAAATATTTGTTCTTGGATAAGAAGGGGAGGTTGTTGGTTTTTGATTTTTGTTTTGTCTTTGTCATTCCTCTCTCTTGTTCCCTTCCAGCACCAAAACTGAAGGGGGAAATACCAAACCTGACATTATAGCACAGTCAGCTTTCTTAAGTAGAATATTAAGCAAAGAGAAGGGAATCCCCCGGCAAAGAAATTTTAACCGAGTCAGAATGTTTCAGTCCTGCTGGCTTAGCTGATGAAGCCACTTGGAAAGCCACACTGAAAAGCTGCTGATGTAGAACAACAGAGAACGCAGCCACGGAGAACTTCTCTGGAAAGATAAACTGTTACCTGTTTTGGGTTTGTCTCGCATCGGCGTCATGTAGCCATCCTCATCCAGCTCTCCCCGGATCACCCGCTCCGGTATGAAGACTGTGGGATCAGCGCTGTACCTCTGGGTGCTGCTGTCCTCCTTTGCCAGCGTGGCCACCTGCTTCCGCAGCGTGCCGTTGCAGCAGGTGTCTTCAAAGATCTCTGCTGTCGCCCCCTGAGCAACTGGGGCTTCTGGGATGATGCAGCCGGGAGCTCTGTACGGCATCGGCACTCCCTGCTCCGCAGCATAGCCGCCATCTCTGTACACAAACTGGTTCTGTTGGGGAAAGAAAAGGCAGCTTAGAAAGGAGGCTCCAAAGGGAGGCAAGATTCTACAACAAGGCATGCCTGCAGCTCTCCCGCCGCAGCTGCTCAATGATGCATTTCACAGGGCAGGAGAAGCCTCAATCCATCCTGCAGGCTGCTGCATTTCCAGTGCTGCAGGACTAGCAAAGCATCCGCCTGCCCAGTGCTGCTGAGAAGGCCCCTTCCCTGTGAGGAACATAAAGGTGCAAAGGTGCAAGGAGGGCAGTAAAGAAACTGGCTGGAGGCGAGGCTAGAAATGGGGTACAGAGCTAGTTAGCCAGGCGATAACCTCCTAACAAAAGGCTCCAGGTTGTACAACACAAAACTCTGTCAGTTGACTGTCCCTCTGCACCAGCTGTCTGCAAAGCCTCGGCACGAGTCCCTCCATGCACTTTTTTTCCCCAGGGAAATGAGCAGCTGGAAGGGAATGAAGGAGAGGAACTTGCCTGTGGCCTCAGTGAGCCCCTGCCAGTGCCCAGGGAATCATCATAGAATCACAGAATTGCTCAGGTTGGAAAAGACCCTCAATATCATCAAGTCCAACCTCAAGATCATCACGTCCAACATCAAAAGGGAAGAGAAGGAGGAAGAGCTGTGAGGATCTCAAGAGAAGGGATGCTGGAGGACCAGGTGATGGTTAGGAACCAGGGAATGCTGGTATGCAAGAGAACAAATCAGTGGCCAGAGAGAGAGACTGGGCTGTGCAGGGAAACAGCAGTCTGAGGAGGGAAGGAGAAGAGCTGTAAGTCTGAACATGGCAAGAAGACAAATGAACGATGCCAACCACAAAGCCAGCGTGCTCTCAGGCAGTGCTGTGCCTGGGCAGCCCCAGTGGCAGAGGTCTAGGCCTGGTCAGTCTGGGGGCTTCAGTGCTCCCGTGTGTTCATTGTAGGGGACAGTGATAACTGGCCAACCCCTCCAAGAAATAGGGTACTTACATTTCCATGGCGTCATGGTGTAGTCGAGACAAATGTACTCAGCCAGAACAGCCAAAGTTTACAAGCAGGAACAGAAGAACCAGCATCAGTGAGTGGTTGCATGGCTGGCGCTACCACAGTTGAGACAGATGATGATAAGAGGGAACAGAAAACACCTGAGCAGAAACTAGTTTTTTTTTTTAAGGCACCAGACCAGAAATGAGCAATACACGTCTGAGCAGACCGTGCAGCAGGGTTGTAACTTGGCAGTGTTCTGCAAGAGGCCCCTTTGGGACAACTGGAACAGTTCTTGGAACGAGGAACATTGTGCCCTATCACCTCCGATCCCTCTCACTTTTCCTTTGCGTGGCAGATTTACTGACACGAGTGGCAAGGTCAGACTACAACTTGGAATGTACTGCATAAATGGATAAAAGCCATCCTCTGAGCTTCTCAGAGACTCCTGCATCCTACTGATAGGTACAAGATGTTCCACTGCAGAGGACAGACTGATGTCTTTTCACCCACCAACCTCTCATTTATTTCAATTCAGGGGAGCTCTTTGTCTACTCCAAAAAGATGGGGGAGGAAAAGAATAAAGACAGTGATAGGACAAGGGGGAATGGTTTTAAACTGAGACAGGGGAGGTTTAGGTTGGATATCAGGAGGAAGTTTTTCACCCAGAGGGTGGTGA
>PPHD01028490.1:0-10867 GCA_002909625.1 Bambusicola thoracicus
TATTTCCCTAGGTTCTTTTTCTTTCCAGAAAAGATTCTCACTGTCCTGGAATGAGTGTCTCACTAAATAAAGACTATCACAGATGTCCTCTCCAGCCTGTGCAGAGACTTGGGTGATCGGTCTTGGCTGATGATACGGATGTGGCTGAGTTCCCAAAGTTCCAGCGAATATCATGACAAAGTGTGCTTATATGGGATTCCAGAATATGAATTTCCTGTGTGTTTGCGCTCATTCAGTACAAACGACCTTTTCCTAGATGACTGCAAAATAAATTCTCCTGATGAAGGAGATGCACGAGTGGATCACCTTGCCCTCTCCAGAGGAGGCAAATTTTCAACAGGCTGCTGAAGCTCCATTGTTCAGATACATTATGCAGTCCAACAGGCAACACAGGTGGCAACAACACTGTTAGCTTGCTGATTTTGCTTGTGAAATTGAAATCTGTGGACAATGTCCAGTGATTCAGTAGACAAGAAATGTGCCTTCAGCAAGACAATTTCATTATTTCTGAATATGAGGCGAAGTGGAAACTACCAGCCATGTTATGATGATAAATGTCTCATTTGCCCAGAACTACAAATGAAATGGTCTGTTTCTGATTGGGACAGTCTATCTAGTTGGCCTCAAGACAATAAAAAAGTCATGCATAAGAATCCCATGATACAGATTGAATTCCTCAGCCTCTCCCAGAGTTGTCATCTCATGCAGGAGGCCATGTTCATTTGTATTCTGCAGTGGCAGATTCTTTATTGCAAGTGCTTGCTAGCTGAGGACAGCATTCACCTCTCAGTGGCTCCAGAAGTCCTGCTGCTTGTTCCAGTTCTCCATCAAGTTCCAGTCTTGATTGTGAGAAATTTGATGGCACATTTATTGCAGTGACTTGAAGCAGCAAGCAAGCATAAATTTTGTTGTTGTCATTCCAGTGCATTACAGTGGTGATCAGATGACTCTCCTGTGTTGCACTGGTTGTTGTTGATTGAAGAAAAAGAGGAAGGAACAGGAAACATTTATTTACTTATTTATTTTCCTATGGTATAAACAAGAGATGTATCATCTAAGGTATGTTTTAGTGCCACACAAAGCTTAGATGCTCTTATAATGCATACAAAGTGTGTATCTTCACCTCAGGGGAATGTGGGAAGTCTGAGCACCAAAGAATTGATTATTACTTCTTTGAAACCAGAGCAGTTCAAGTGTGAGCCTGCTTGAAATGCTTGTTGGAACCCTCTTTCTGCTGGAAGAATTTAGAGATAATTTGTCACATCGATCTTTGCCATCAAGAGCCAAAGGCTAGAAGGGTAGATTTTAACCTCTCACCTTCCAAAGGGAGACCCAAGCAGAGGAGACACCGTCCAAGTTCACATTTTCCATGAACAAAAGATGGACCTAATACAGACTTCTGTCACTTCATTTCAGCCACAAAATTAGGGTGGAGCAGAAACAGCAAAACATATGCACAGAAATGTGAGGTTAGGTAATTTGTGCCCTGTTTGGCACAGGACAGCAATCCCGCAAACTTATGACCACCAACATGGTTAACTTTGAACACTGAGAGAAGGTCCATTAAACATCAGAAAGAGTTGACATGAAAATGCAGATGGAGTGCAACACCTCCTGGACGTGCATTTCTTAGGGAAAAGCACAGGACTGACTTTACTTAGTATCTAGACTGCCTGACCATCTCCCTGTCTTGAGAAAAAGTATAGTCAATGGCAGTGGCAGAGGGAATAGGAGAAGAAAAATCGCACATTATGCAGAGAGTAGATCCTCAAAGCTAAAAAACAGATAGATTGTTTAATTTAATGGGAAACTGTTGGAATAGATGCTTATCAAGATAAAATGCTACTGGAAGAACAAATTTAGAAGTTTCTTTACTGAAGTGCCTTGGTAACTTGACTGATGCTGAAGTACGCCTCTGAAGTCTAATTTAAAGATATCAATTTATGTTGACCTGAAAGAAGAGTCACCAGGTGATACCTAAAGCACCTGAAGAGAAGTCTTGAGGAAGCTTGCATGTGTTAGTTTGGGGTCGCGTGGTTTAACATCTTTTTACCTACAGGATGTGATAGCCAGTTGTGATAGCCTCACAGTCATCGGGTGTTCTCCCCCCAGATACTGACAGGGTTGTTTCATAAGCTTTTGTCCTTGATGCATTTTCTAAGTGGTAGGATGAAGTTGTGCTTAGACGGAGTAAAAGTTTCTGTGTCCCACACTGCAGTCAACTTTTTTTAAAAGGACAACATGTCAGAAGAGTTCTCGGGAGCTCACTGTAATGATTTTTAGCCAGTGTCTTAGTGGTGTTTGTTTTTTCTAAGCAGTATTACTTTTGTGTGCTTAAAGGATGTAATAAAACCCCTTAAAATTATTAGAGCTCAGCATATGGCTTGATTAGCTCTTGGCAGGTAGGACTGCCCACTGTCACCCCCCTCAACCATTCCCCTCCTAAACAGTACAATATTTAATCATTAAAGCCACAAGAAATATCTCGCATTACTCAAATAAGACGGTACTTTCCATTTTAGTTTACCTCAGGCAAATTAAACAGGCCCTCTTGAAATAGTGACAAGAAGAGTTATAGGAGCTTAGCACCAGACACTAATTACGATTTGAGAACTAAATGCCATAATTAACAAGACATATACTTTAATCTAAAGCAACTCGAATATGTGGCTGGATAAAGAAAAAAGGTAAAGGTAAACTCTGTAATTATAATAAATCGGTGTGCTGAGGAAATGTGTACCTTTGAGGGATATTCTTTTATTCTGCAATTAACTTTCAAGTGTTTTGCTAAATACCACCCCCCGCTCCACACACAAAGACGCCGAATCTTCCTCGCACCCTCATTTTCCCCAGCCCTTTGAATGAACATTTCCACAGACACTTTCCCTCGGTATGCGGATAGCAGGTGTGCCATTAGCTGCTCATCGCCGTTATCTCACCACCTGTGGACTTCTCACAAATGCTCCACAGTGGCCCAATTCTGCTTTCAGAAAAGGCAGTGGTGACAGTACTTGTTTGCTTCACTTGGAGCAGAGTTGGGGCGCTGCTCACTGCAGACTTCTCTAGCATCAGGGAAGCTTCAAACAAACAGCATTTATCCAAATATACAAGCAATACGTATTTGTATACTTTACATTACAGTGTGGTAAATAAAATTACACTCCTGCTTTTGCTTGAATCTCTTTAAATGACAGCTTAATGCACTCTTTCAGGAGTCCTATTTATTCAAGCCTCTCTTTTTGCCATGCTTTTGCCATCTGCAGTAGACTTTTAAGATGTATCCTAATACATAGTAATAAACCATCTTGAATTTCTCTGTGCTCTCGCTAAAAAAGGTTAGTGAGAATTCTTTTTGTGCATGTGTGTGTGAGACAGAACACTGCCCTCTTCTAATTTAGAAAATTCTGTACCAGAACCAGACAAATGAAAAGGAAAGGAAAACGGACCGTTGAAAGTGAAGCTTTGTGAGTATAAGATGAATGTGTCAAGGTTAAAGTATTCCTCTAATCCCAGAGTCAGGAAGGAAAGCTGCAGCTAATAAAGTCCAACCATGCAGTTTTATTCACTTGCATGCACTTTACTAGAGGAAGAGGTACAGTCTGGAGACCAATTACAAATCACTTGTCTGATTCTTTTAATCCCTTTACTTCAATATCTAATCAAAAACAAAGATTTATTTATGCCTATGTCTAAGGAAAAAAAAATCATGAATTTTTGTACAATCCATTGTTTTGTTATTGATATAGAATCATAGAATCACAAGGTTGGAGAGGACCTTCAAGATCATCTAGTCCAATCGTGCTCCCATTAGCCTTGCAACCTCATCTTATTCTGGAGCTTTTCAGTTCCCCTTGCTGTCAGTTTCCTTTGGATATCTATTGGTCTAGATTGGTGCTTAGTTTCTAGAACTGCAGGCAGGCTGAAAATGAGTTATCACAGGTGTGCAATATTTCAAATTCAGCTTTGTTTTTCAGTGGTTTGTTGTGCTTTCAAATAACCAGGGCCATGAAGCTCAGTTCTATTGGAGAGCCCTTGTTTTAGATTGCTCCTTGGCAGTTCCTATTGAAAGCAATGCCTGTTAACAGCTAGAACATGCATAGCAGCAGGTAGACCTGGCCCCTTTGTATTTTCTGCTTATGCAAATATGTTTCTGTTTTCCAAATAACAGTGTTTTCTGGACATGAGATGTGATACAGCTGCACCCACAGTTTCAACTAAAGGCAATAAGAGACAGCATGAAGGACTTGGAAGTATTTAGAGTAATAGCAGGAAAGAATGCAAGTTTTCCAAGGATCTGTCTTGCATGGGTCACACATCTGGGAACAGCACATGGCAATGGTGTGGGGCACCATGGTTGTCAGCAAGCACCATGAATGATTCAGAAGCAAAAGTAATCCCTATTTATTTTCTCACTACTGTGACGAAGGGAAGTTAGAATAAGTAAGGGAAGTTAGAATAAGCACGACCTAAAGGAGTTTGATTGAAAAAGCCTGCAAAAGCTTCAGAGTATGTGTTAGTGGTTGGACATAGATACAGATTTGTTAAAGAAGCTCCTGTCTCAGTTTAAAAAAAAAAAAAAAGAAACTTTAACTGATTCTCTCACAGCATCATTAAGGAAATATAATATAATTCTCTGTCTTATAACTTTGCTGTCTTTCGTTGGTGCTTTGAGTGATCTTTGCAAACTTGTTTTGTTCTACCCAAACCTAATTAATAGCCCATGTTATCTTCTCAGTAGCATAGCATGAGCGAACATGACAGTTACTCCTGGCATTCAGTGTGGTAGAACATGTATTTTATTCTCTTAATCATTACACTCCAGATGCAGGAAATGCCCCACATCAATGAAGTGAGCCTCAGCATAAGTCTGCTGTGCAGGTGCTAACTCGGCAAGCTCTTTCTGCTCCTTATCGCTCATCCCTCCCTGTTGTTCTTTCACTCGAAGGCTGTGTGTCTAATGCTGCTACCCAGCCATGAGAATAAAGTGGGTGCCTGCGAGACAACAAACACTGAAGCCTGACTGTTGCGCTACTGGTGATAAGATATAAGCCAAGATTGCATAACTCTGCCAGCAAAGAAGTCTAGCTGTGAGTGAGATACTGTGAGCAAAGCTCATAGGGTTTGATTCTGTCCTTAGATAGGCAGAGCCCCAGCGATGGGGAGAACGTTATCAGATCAACCACCTGATTTTACAAGATTTGCAGAGTGCTGTGCCCTAAAGCAAAGGCAGATGCTGAGCGCTGGGTATGTGCTGCACTTTCATTCAATTACAGTGTAATTTCTCAGTACCTTGTACTGTCAGTTAGAAACTCTGCTTCACGTTACAGGGAC
The DNA here is from genome assembly GCA_002909625.1 of Bambusicola thoracicus. Taxonomy (NCBI): domain Eukaryota; kingdom Metazoa; phylum Chordata; class Aves; order Galliformes; family Phasianidae; genus Bambusicola; species Bambusicola thoracicus. The sequence goes on from PPHD01028490.1 coordinate 5,332, forward strand.
CTAGTAGTGCCACATCGGTCTCCATCACCAGATGGGCTCTATGGAGAAATCTTTGCTGAGAATTGTCTGAATGCTGGGACTTAGTGCAAGCAGGTCAGACTGGTTCTCCAAGAAGAAATCCAGGCTGCAGGAAGGTTTGTACCATGTTGCAGTCCATCCTAGTGGCCAGCTTTCTGCTCTGCACTAAGCAATATGTGCTTGATGAGGTCAGAAATAGAGCATAAATGAGTATTTAAGTGATTTCTTTATGGAGGTAATGAGAAGCACCAAGTGGCCCTTGAAGCTCTTGCGAGATAATTTGCCCAAATGTCAGGAGTATCACCCTCTCCTGATATTTCTCTGCTTTTTTTTTGCTATCTCCATTTGCAGTATTATGTTAACATCAATGTACTGTGAGCCCAGTCCACGGAATGAAACAGGTGTGCAGAAACTCTCAGAATTACCAAGCAAATGCATTTGTGTGAGAATGCTGAATATCTTTGTTAGGGTCTGCCTGTATTTTCTCTCTTTACTGTTCCTTGGATATTCACAACCTCTGTGCTGGTTACTGTTTGTGCGCTTCCTCTTCTAATCTGCGTTTTGGATGTAGAGAGGGAAGTAAAGTTTGCAGGAAATAAATGCACACCATGTTTGCATTTGAATCTGTGGCCTGCTCTGTTACCAACAGAAATAAGCCATCCATGAGTGTGTTCGAGAGTTTCAAAACCATGGGGTGGATCTCTTATGGTCAGAAGATGCAAACCTAACTCTGTACGACAGGCTTGACATTCTCAGCCTGCATTTACAAAAGGTGGCAGGGTTGGGCCTCCTGGTCACTCCTTCAGCATTAGATGAGGAGCTTTAGTCACCCAGGTCACTTTAGAGAGTTGAGTGAGGATGTAAAGCTATTTAGATGTCTTTACTCTCTGTCAAGTAACCATGCAACCAGGTCTGAGCCATTCAGATCAGTTTGAAGCTGGGGCAATAATTCTCTGCACGTCTTTCTGTGTTCCTGCATCCTCCCTGTTTCTCCCCTTGCTCTTAAGCACCTGCATTGCTTCTTTGTGCTGGACCATGTCAAGATCCTGTCCTGATACATCAAATCAGTGTGGGAGACCTCTTGAAAGGGCATTAGGAGTGCTCTTGTGGTTCCTGTTTGCATTGCAGAGGCTGGCATTTTAGAGCAGTGAAGCTAAAAGTGTCTCCAGTTGCAGTTTTTGGAGTATGATTTAGGTGTATAAATCATTACATGCACTGAAAAGGAATATTTTTTTTCTCTTGTCCAGCATATTTTTGAGTTTGGCATGATTTCTTTCCTTTGCATGCATGAAATACTTGCCGATATCTCTTTATGTATCTGTATTTATACACGTGCTATAAATAAAGGTAAATTTAAGGGCAAACACTGTAAAATATTGCCTGAGGATTTAAGCTGAGATTGTAATATGTTGCTTGAAGGCTCTGGACGATATTGCTTGAACAAAGGGACCATTTTAATCCAAAAAGGTTTGTTTACTGTAGTGACTCTCAAACCCAATCAATATTTGTTTTATTAACCTGTTGGGTGGATTCAGTTTAAAGCCTTGCTGTAGTTTGTTTGAAGTGGTTTGTACTTGGAAGCTCTGTGAGAGGTAAACAATGCTGAGAGTCACAGCAACAGTGGCCTATTGTATTGAGCTGTTCCCTTTTGTACAGGGACTGTTGACCACTTGTGTTGTTTTTGAGGATATCAGCATATGCTTCTTTCCTGACACAACCTCAAGCATTCAGAAATCCCGAAGGTTAGTAAATATTTATCAAGAGGCGCTTTAAAAATATTTTCCTCACAAGTGTTTGCTGGCTCTGCTCCGCAGTTCTCTTTTATTACTGTGGCACAGATGCACAAGGAGGTGAACAGTATCATTGTTAACGAACTTCAAGAGCAATGCAGCTGAGACTAATTATATTAAATCATACGATGACGTACCATTTTTTGACATACGCAGCTTCTCTTTATTGTGAATTAATCGCCCTATGAATCTATTTCCATTAGTTAGAACATTAGTGTTCTGTCTCTTTATGTTTTGCATTATTTAGAATCGTCGTGGGTTGAATTGTTTATTTACATAATTAGCTCCATATGCCTTAACTGCATTCAACATATGTTTGCAAGTACGAGGGACTCGTGTCCCTTTAAGGAGCTGCGCTGGCTCTGAAGGCGAGCTGGGGAGATCTGTGGGCACTGGCATGAACCTTCAGTGTTCACCACCTTGACAGGCAATGGGACAGCTGTGTTGGACCTAAAATACAGCTTTCCTCTTTAAATCAGGAGGAAAAGAGAAAATGTCTGTGCCGGAGATGGCCAGGGATAGCAATGCTCCCCAGTGGGAGGTTATGGGGAGCACCCGGCAGTTCTGCATAACCCTGGTATTGTCTCAGTTGAAAGAGAGTAGCCTTCTCAAAAGCCGATTGTGGCCTCAGTTCGTTATGATTTTGAGGCATCTGTAGTCCTGCCAGACTTTCATGCTCAAAAATCCTGAGCTACCCTCCAACATAATGTGAGGTTGATGGCAAGATCATGAGATTTTTCAAAAAATAAATCAGTTCTGGATTCTTTTAGTTGCCCTTTGATGTTCAAGCCCTTGGTAGTTCCCATTTCCAAGCTTTTGTCTGAGAATATGAACACTAGAAACTTTGCTATAACGAAAGTGGAGAATAATCCAGAATTACAAGATCACCGGGACCCATGGCTTTGACCTCCTCCTGTATCCCAGATTTCAATATTGCGACATTTGAAATCCCAGTTTGCAGCCAGTCTTTGGTAGTCCCCACCAGTGCTGCTGTGGGTACGCCTCGTAAAGCAGCCCTCCCGCTCCTCTGATCTTCCATCTGCTCCTCAGCTGATCGGCAAAGGGATGCGACCTACGTGCTCCAAGCCGGGGCAGCGACTCGCAGAGCGGGGGAAGAAAGCAGCAGTGGGTTTGCAGCTCAGCGGGAAGGAAAACTGCCGACCTGCATGCAGAAAATGTGGGGAAGGGAAACACTAAAAAGGGAGCAGACAGAGCCGAAAGAGAAAGAACCAGCAATCTAAATGCAGTTAGGTGAAAAAGGGACCCGCTGCCTTTATTAACTTTCTTCCTGGGAAGCGCCGCTAAAGCAGCCTTGCTCCGGTGTTGGTATTTTCTACATCTTTATCGGAGTTTCCACGTGTGCCTGTGGAGTGAATGATAGGACCCAAGTGCTAGCAGCACCTTAGTATCAGAGTGGTTTTAGACATTAAATGCAATTTGGGAGCACAGTTCCCTGGTGAATACTTCAGAACAGTGAACAGTGCTTAAAGGTGTGTTAGGCAGGGGACATAAAACTCCCCTGTAGATTCTGCTTCCCTCTGATTTCACATTCTGTTTTATGAAAATACTGACTGTGCAAGCCCCAGATCTGCAGCATTTGTGCCTGGTAGTTAGGAAAGGAGCTCAGAGCAACCGGGAGAGCTCTGCTGGTGATATTGCCAGGCATCCTTGCAGTAGCAGAGCACTGCTCTGTTATTTACCAGTTCCATTCCCCAAACCCTCAGGGATGAAGGCAGAATTACCACCCCTTTCCGAAAGATACTGAGACTCAAGCAGATTAAAGACCTTGTTCAAGGTTGCACAGAGAGTCTGTACTTAGCCTGACAAATGAATTTCAGCCTCCGGAGTCCTAATCCAGAGCCCTTTCCTCTAGAGCGAGGATAACTCATCAGAGCTCTTGAACTGGATGTGGCATGCAAGCACTTTGAGCAGGGCTGGCACACAAGGGCTGCAGTGCATGGCCTGTGGTGGCACGGTGCTGGCCCACATTGGCCACAGCAGCTGTGCCAGCTGAGCTGTGTTCTCCTTTCATATTGCAGTCAAAGTTAAGCATAATGCCCCCAGACAGGAGGGCTGGGAGTGTGGGCAAGAAAGGACCTGGGATGAGTTGAGATGCAGTCTTTGTGTCTTGTAGCTCTGCCCTACAAAGAGTTTAATACGCTGTTAGTAAGCACAGTGACTTTTGCCACACAACTCTAACCCAGTTTTTCCACCCTGTACTTAGCTGACAGAGGAACATTGGGCAGACCTACCCTATCTGTGACTACTGCCAAAATTCCAAAGGTACACATCTTCCTCACCACTTCCTAAACCTTGTGCTTAGTCTGGGAGCTTCCTACCTGAGCTTTCTCTGCCCTCTGGGGTTTATGGACTGGACAGGGACACTGCTACAGAGAAGCACCCTGCATGTGGGATATATGATTCACATTGTGCAAGTGGACCCACTTGAACAGCTTTAAGCCATTTGTGATTGCTCTCAGACTCTGCCCGTTGCAATATTTGCCACCCCACTGACTACAGTCAGGCATACCAAGCATGATTTTTGGTATACATTGGCTAGAAGATACATTGTCCTGGGCTAAGCGTTGCTATTGGTCATGGGCTTTCCCACATCCACTCACAGAGAGAACACCACAGTGGGCTGTAGCATTAAATCCTCTCTGCGGTTATGCTGAATGCCATTCAGTTTGGACAAAGCGCAAAAGCAGTTTTTGTTATTCATTACCAAGTCCTCTGAGGATTTGCCTCCTTTTCTGTCTTTCTTCTGGTGATTGTTCTAAAACCCTTGAATCTTTAATTAGAATGAAAATTTGCTTTATTGCTCAAGAGTCTCAACAATATAGCAGTTTGGATGAAATGCTCACAGCCCAGACACAGCTCAGCACGTTCCCTTCTACACTCTCCTCATCCCTCCGCTCTCCCATGTGCCATGCATACGTGTCTACTCTTTCTGACCCCCGTAAATAAATTCAGTCCCAAGACTTCCACACGGAGAGATGCCATACAAACCCTACTGCATGTCCAGCTACTTTCTTCATCTCTAGTCTGCTCCTCTTTCTTCTTAATTGCTCCATGTAGTCTCTTCTTATCCCTCCTCTCTCTAGTGCCTCCCATGGTGAGGTCCTGACACAAAGGTCCTGACACTGTGACTACCGCTGAGGAAAAAGAGCACAGCACTTATTTCACAACGTCTGGGCTCTTGGTTTGTTTGTTTCTTCTATTTATTTGGCTGGAGCAGTAAGAAGAGCATCCCTTGAATGCCGACTTGTTTGGGGCTTTTGGAAGGAAACACATTTTCAGCAGATTTGGGCTTTGAGTTGTGGGGCTCTGTGAAGCTTCACAGTGGTTTAACAAAATAATGATGTTTACTAAAAGCGTATAAAATATTCTCACTTTAGACAAGGTTTCTTCAATTACACTGTATTGCTGTGATATCCAGCCTTTAGAAGGGCTCTGAAGCAGGCAGCGGTGCCCAGGTCTGCTTAGCTGGTCTGTGACACCTAAGGGCTGCTCATTCATCAGATATGTTTTTCTTCTCCCCTAGTAAAAAGGGACAGGAAAGTTGAACTTGACTTTATTCCTGTTTTTTGTTTGTTTGTTTTGTTTTGTTTTGTTTGTTTTTGCTTTCTCAATATTTTTTGACCAGGATCTAAGTGGGGATAATTTAGAAAAGGAGAGAGAAAGAGAGGAAGGAAGGAGGGAAGGGAAGGGAAGGGAAGGGAAGGGAA
>PPHD01028491.1:0-10866 GCA_002909625.1 Bambusicola thoracicus
CCCCCTCCACCTTCACCCCCCATAGTAAGTGCAGCCACTGGTGCCCGCAGCTTGCACGCGTTCTGCTTTACAGCAGTGGAGGGAATTTTGCAGAAGCTGTTGGACCCCGCTAAAAACCCTCTGTTTATTTTCTTTAACATAAAAGCATCCCTTTCAGGAGGGGGGGTGGGGGAGGGAAGAGGGGCAGAAAGGCCTTTTTTCACCCCGTGTTTGTGCTTGCGTTTGAGAAGACCCCTTAACGAGCGGCTCAGCCCAATGTACAAAGAGGTATTTAATTGCATTTAAGTAAATAAATAAATAAATAAAAAAGCAGAAGCCAACCGCCCTGGCGATGAATGAACAGAGCTCTGTGGAGGGCTGAAGCTCATGAATGAATCCCACTCGGGTTTTCAATGGCATGGGGTGAGCAGACCTCACGGACAAGGCTTAGGTAATCCGGGACTTTGGACCGCGCGGCGTAAATACGGCACAGCGCCTTCCGCCCACGGGCTCCACTCTTGGCTGGGTGTCCGCTCCAGCAGCCATGGGAATCACACAGGGCCAGGCCCTCTGCCAGCCCCACCAGTGCTGCTTTTCACCACCGCTGGGACCTCCCCTGCTCCCCTCTTTTTTTGGCACCAGTATTTCCCACTGAATGAATGAATGGGGAAAGCCAATGGCGTCACCGGGGCGAGAGAGGAGGTCATAAGAAAGAAGGAAAAAGTGATGCAGCGATGCTGCCGATGGGCATTTGTTCCCCAAAAGGCTCTGTTCTGTGGCAATGCCCACAGGCATAGCAAGATGTGGGAATGGCCCTGGAGGTGGTCAAGAACTGTGGAGATGTGGCACTTGGGGACATGGTTAGTGGCCATGGTGGGTGTGAGCTGGCACTGGGCTTGGGGATCTTGGAGGTCTTTTCTAACCTTCACAATTCTGTAAGTGAGCATGGTGGTGGTGGGTCAGCAGTTGGAATGGATGACCTTAGAGGTGTGCTCCAAGCTTGACATTTCTCTGATCACTGGCGTACAGCCATGACTGGCTGATGGTTGGACTTGATGACCTCAGAGATCTTCCCCAGTCTTAATGATTCTATGACTCCATGAGCGGGCAAGATGGGGAGAGTCAGTGGTTGGACTTGATCTTAAGAGGTCTTTTCCAACCTTCATTTTAAGATTCTGTGCGTGGGCATGGTGGGGATGGGTTGACAGTTGCACTTGATGAACCCCGAGGTCTTCTCCAACCTCAATGCTTCTATGATTCAAATGCCCCAAGACACCACACTGATTTCATCTCACGGTCCCATGCCACCTACCACAAGAAAACCAATGCCATGGCTGGGACCAGGCCCTTTCTCAGCAGTGAACCCTACTGCAAACTAACGTGAAAACACAAACTCTGGCAAATTTGCGAGGGAAAAAAATATTCCCTGAAACTTTTCAGTACAAAACCCCAAATCCTGAGGAAAAAAAAAAAATGCACAAATACTGGAAAATCTGCGGCACAAAAAAGCCAAATCCTGGGAAATTTGTGGCCACATCTCCCTCCACCAGGCCACCAGGGCTGCTGCACAGCCAGGACACCAAAGGCTGAGCAGCTCTTTAGGATTCTTGTATTGAGTTAAAACCACAGCTTTTACAAGCTCCTCGGAGCACACACATCCCTTCGAAGCTAAATGCCTGGAGGAGTCCCAGCGAGCTCCGAGCACTCCCACATCCCAGCAAACAATGCTGCTGCTCAATGCTGGAAACACGCATGCCCTTATTTCATTATTAAGTGCCCCTCCATTCGCTGCTATCGGTGGTTTATTATTATTTTCTATGGCTGCACGACAGCTGCCTGGGGGCCCCATCAGGACCAAGGCCATTGTGCAAACTTACTGTAAAGAACAAATAAATAATGGAAAACGAGGGCAGGAGGAAGAAAAAGTTCTGTTTCACTGTGGAAGAACTGAGACTCCTTAGCTCATTTCAGAAGAGGGAATTTAGGTGGAATTTAAAGCAACTTTTGCAGCCCAGAGGCAGAGAAGCCAAAGCCTCCGTAGGTTTCCAGCTCTCGGCCCCGTTTCGGTGCCAAGTTCACAAACACCAGCGGGGGGAGGTGGGAAGGGGATCTTTTGTTTTGCTTTGTTTTGTTTTGACATAGCTAAAGGTTTTCCTGTAATCAAGCGACTTCTAATGAAAACAGCAAGCAGAGCACACACTGAGCTGTGGGCCCGCCCAGCTGCTCCCATCTGATGCAGTCAGGAGCTATCTGCATCATCGTCACTGCTATTTGGGATTGGGAATACCACCGCTCCTGATTAGGCCTTTAAATGCCCCTAATTGGATCTTTTCCCACTGATATTACAACTACACGTTAATTACTGCAGAAGTGTTTGGACTGCAAAGATTGACTTGGCTGAAGAGCTGCGCCCCGAAGGGTCTTTCCATGCTCTTCCTGCCACCACACCCCCTCTTCTCCCGCATTCCTCTGGGATGCCTGGGCTGGGATTTCCCACCAAACACCAGCCCTGACACGGGAACAAAGGACGGCCCATTTTGGGATGCCTTCACCCAACCCACTCACAGCGGTGGCCCCATACCCATGACCAACATCCCAATGGGAACTGGTAGGTGGTGGCCCCATACTCATAAGCATAACACATCAAGAACTGGTAGGTGGCAGCCTAATACCCATGACCAACATCCCAATGGGAACTGCTAGGTGGTGGCCCCAGACCCATGACCAGTATCCCAGTGGGAGCAAACAGCAGCAGCAGATAAATTAACAGGTGCACTGAGTGTTGAGACCAGATGAAGTAAATGCTCCTCCTCCTTTATGTCAGCATATGCAGAGGGCACCCAAGCTTAAAAAAAAAGGGCTGGACTGGTGTCAGCACAGCGTGTCATCTGGCCGGGGCTGAGGCTGAGAGAGAGCTCAGCACATTGTGCCCAGTAATCCCCCTTGCCTGACCTCGAGTGGCACTGGTGAGCCAAGGGCTGGGCCGTCCCCCCAATCTTCTGCTGCTCATTGAGATGGAAGGGATGGAGACACCTAACCAAGACAGTAGGGATGGAGAAAGGATGAATTTGGCAGACCCCTTCTTCAAGAACCCACCAAGGACTGAATCAAGGAGAACACTAAGCAAGCCCAGAGCTAGTCAGTGCTAAGGGAAATGGGCAGAGTGCCTTCCCTCCTAATCTCTCAGGCCATTCACAAGGTCCTTGGGAGGGGAAACAAGCAAACAAAAAAACCCCAAAGGTCTAGAAAAGTCCTTCAAAGACAGTTGTCCAGGTACGCCTTGCAAGAGCAAAGGGAAATCCAAATTAAAGGGCACGCTCTACTATAGAAGAGGTCTTTGTGCCTTTCCTGGAGCTTGTGGGCAGACACTGCCCAGGGGAACGTTTACCCCAACCCTTTTCTATCTCAGCTCCCTTGCTTTTGATGGTTGGCATGGTTTCTGTAAGGCAAACTGAGAGATCATCGTTTGTTCCACTCCACAGCAACAACCTCCCAGGGATGCTCCCAGCCAAGGAACCACGTTGAGGCCCTAAAACACCGTGACACTCAGTCAGACCAACACATGCTTTGGGAGCCCTTAATCTGCGGATTATTGGCACTGTAGACCCTGACATCCCTTTAAAAACCATTCCAGCCTATCGTGTCAATGGGTGCTTAGGGAGCCCTTAATCCGCAGATAGACAGGCTAGACCTTACATTTGTGTCTCTGTCTAATTAGGCTGTTCTTATGACCCAACCTATACAGCAATGATGCCAGCTAAAGAGCCTTAGGATGGTTTCTTTAATTTGTTAGAGAGTTGCCCACCTAAATGCTTTAATGGCTCCTCGATCCCAGCAAAATAAGCCAACCTTGCGTCAGAATCCATACCCCACACAAGTTTTATTCGCAGAAGTGGGATGGGGTTTGGGATTTCCCAATGCTTCCAACCAGGGCTTTGGTTTGGACTCATTGAGCAGTGTGCGATGCATTAACAGGAGCACTCTGTTCCATATCCCATGGGAACTCCATATCCAGGCATCCCATGGGGACCTGAGCAAGAAATCCCATCACCTCCACCAGGGCAGCAAAACTCCTTCATGAAATTAGGACAAAAATGGGGTGGGAAGAGGAAAGAGCGTGTCCCTGAGGACATCTCCTATGGCTTCCAGCCCAGCGTAGGGGCACTGTGGGCCACCCTTCTCCAGGGGTGCCCAGCTGGAACCTGTCCCCAAACACTGGGGCTTAATTCAAGAACAGACGGAAGAAACCAAACCCTGCAATGCACACTAATGGGACAGCAAAGAAAGAGCACAAGTGAAACTGCTGGGTTCACGGAGTCCACCAACCCAGAAATCTGATTCACAAACATCCTATTAGTCATTGCTACTGTCTAATTACGGTGATTAATCAATTACCATGGCTAAAAATTACCCGAGAAGAGAAGAACCCTTCTTTGTGCCCATTTTCTTTCCAAGCCACTGGGCTGAGCCTGCTGCAGCACAAGGGGAAAAAAATCCCCATGCACACCCCAGAAGCGCCCGTCTGCCGTCTGCAGCGGTTAGAGCGGAGCCAGCTGACTCCAGCTTCCTCTGCACCAGGCTCGGGGCCTCATCAGCCATGCAAATTATAGAGTAGTGCGCTGTCTGAAGGCCGAATTTCGACTCAGCTCAGAGAAAAGCCTTAGAGGAAGGGCGGGGATGGAGAAGGCAGCCAAATCCATTCATAATATTTACAGTAAATGGGCCTCTTTGCTGTTGTTTAGTATACAGTCAGCCTAATTATTTTTGAAGTTTTAATTTAAAGAACCTTCTTTATCTGCCTCTCCTGCTGCACCCCTCAAAGGTGTGGGAAACTTTGCTCCTTTTTCTCAAAGCAGAAGAATGGGAATCCCTCCTCCCCCCGTGCCGCGCGCCAAGACCTGCCCGGATGGGATGGGAAGGAGGAGGCCCCCCCATGGGGACAGGGACAACCCCCGGGATAGGAAGGAACATCCAAGGGAGTTTAAGCCAAAAGAATGAGAGGTACTGCATCCTAATGCAATGCCCTCCCAAGACCCCTTTGGCACCACACGTGTCCTACTGCATCCCAAAGGCTCCGGGATGCTCCAGCAGTGTATTCTGTACAAGCAGGTGTGATCCTATTTTAATGCCAATATAGGAGATTTCAGCAAACCCCAGTGATTACAGAATCACAGAACCACTGAAGCTGGAGAATTTCTCCAAGATCCTCCAGCCCAACCCCAAACCACCCCTATCACCAAGCCCACTGACCGTGGCCCTAAAAAAAAACGTAGGATCATTAGGGTTGGAGAAGACCTCCAAGACCCCCCAGCGTAACCCCAACCCACCCCCACCGTGCCCACTGACTATGTCCCCAAGTGCCACATCCCCATGTTCCTTAAACACCACCAACTGGGAGGCGGTACTGGCCCCAGATCCTGTAGGTGAGCCAACACCTCCCCACCTGGATCCAGCAGGGCACACCCCTTCTGCACCTCAACCCAACCCAGAGACCTTCAGAGAAAGGAGAAACCAGAACACAAAGAGCTCCTGGCTTCCAACTAGGCAAACCAGCCCCAAGCTTGCCAGAACTCCCGCCCCGGTGACAGCACCCTGCCCATCACCTTTCCAGCACAGGCACAAATCGCAGCCACCAAAGCCACAGCAGGTCATGGCCCTCCCCAGCGCAGCCCCCAGCTCTCCCAGATCACAGAACCATTAAGGTTGGAAAAGACCACTAAGATCACACAGCCCAACCCCAACCCATCACCACCAACCCAACCGGGACCCACAGTGTGGGGAACTGGGCTCCAGTGCTGGGATATGGGGGCTCCCCATGCGTCATCCCCACACCGGCAACACGGAGCTATGCAGGCTGCATGCTGGAAGGGCAGTAAAAGCCCTCCTAAACCCAGAGCAGAGCGGGGCACTACTTCCACACAGATACCCAACTCCCAGATGTGTGCTGGCTTCTGTTCCTGAGTGCATTCCGCACGCATACACACCACACACACACACACACACAAACACACACGGCATCCTATTGCAATCACGGGGAAAAAATACAAAGATCCCCTCCCCGCAGCACGCTGACCTGCAGCTCTCCCCAGAGTTATTGCAAAAGCGAAAACAGACGCTTCCCTTAACAAATAAATAAATAAACGAATAAGGATTAGGAATCCCACCACCCACCCCGCGCCGCGTTCCTTCCTAGAGGGCAGGGAGAGGCTTTTGCAAAACATGGAAACGCGGAACAAAAGTCCTTTTCACGCCACCGTGCCCCCGCCGGCCCCGCTGCGTAACCATTATGAAAACGGTGGAGCGGGGCTGGCATTTGGAGCATTTACTGCATTCCTGCCAATAAATTCCATTCCCGGATCCGCTGCGGAGCGGCCTTCTCCCCCCTCATTCCTCCCGGCTGGCTTTACAGCCTCATCGCCGCCGCGGGGCCAGGGCCCTGCGAGGGGGAAAAGCACCCCGCGCCAGACTGGAGACAGCGCGCAGACGGAGCGAGTTAATCATTACTGCTGTCTGCCTCCGTAATCTAATCACGGCCGCTCCTAGGAGCACGTGGCACAGCCCTGGTGCTCAATGGAGATGGGGCATGGGGATGGACAGACGGATGGACGGACCGGCACGGAACCCCCAGGTTGGCCAGCTGAGAGACTGAGGGCTGATGAAGGGATCTTGGCTGAAGCTGACAAGGCGGGAGCTGCCCGTCAGTGCAGCCCTCCCTGCGCCTCTCGCTTTGCTTGGGATTAATAATGCGGAGCAATTAGAGAGAATATTACTTTCGTTAAGTAATTAACCCTCCCGGAGCTGCGGCGGAGCTGGCACCTCTGGTTGGCATGGATGGGGCCAGCAGCTTGTCCCGAGCCACGAAGCACCCAGGGGTGGAATAACCCAAAAGCCACTTACTCATGGATGAAGACCCCCCCTCCAGAACAGCTTGCTCCTGGATGAAACCCCCCCGAGAACCTGCTTGCCCCACGCTGGAGATGGCTTTGCCCAGCAGTACAGTGGTACCAGGGCCACCTGACCCCGCATGCCACCCCACAGCCTCCAACCCCGCTCCTCCCACCCCACAAGCCGCAGGTAACGGCAGTGACACCGCGACACATTTTCCACGCTGGCTCTTGTGGGGCTGTGACAAAGCGCAGCGAACCCGCAGGGCTCTGGGTGTGAAGATTTATGGGTTTGTTCCTTCTCGTGAGCTCCAGCGTCTCAGCCCGGCTTCCAAAGAAAACGAATCCATCGCTTCAAACACAGTGATGTAACCTCAGCTCCCCACTCCTTTTCCAAATAAAACTGCTGCTATCCGACTCCTGCTCACAGGATGGCTTTATGGGGTTATTCAGTCCCCTGCCCCACAAAGTGAGAGCGCAGCAACCCCACAGGGCTCCACAGCCTATGGAGCCTCCCTATGCAGCAACCAGGACCTTCCCACCAGTGGCACATCCCAGGAATTTCTAGCATCCTGAAGGCAGCGCCATTGGTTTCGTCAGCGCGAGTCAACGGAGCAAGAGCCAACTCCCCCGGCTGTAAAAGCAGAAGGTGTTTGGACTTCCCTCACCTCCCTAGACTGACGTTTCTCAGCCTTAAAAATGGGGATCTGGGAGGTTTGGGATGGAGGGGGGGTGGGGTGGGATATGAGGCAGCTCTGCCCCACGGAGCCACGTGGCCACAAGGCACACCGCCGTGAACCGGCGCTCATTGAATCAGCGCTGGCATCTCTACAAACAGAATCTATTCAGAAAGAAAATTACTATTCATCAGCTCCAGCTCCCTTATTATGTACACATCCACGGATGTGCTTGCAACCATGCTCCAACGGCCCAACAGACGGAGCCATTTGTCTTGGGGAGAAATCTGCCTTCCCACCTGCCCCGCACAAAGAGAATGCCTTGGAAAATCACGAAGAGTTGCGCTTCACCCTAAGAAGTCAATGCAAGTCGTAGAGTCACCGAATCATGAAGGTCGGAAAAGACCTCTGAGATCCCAAAGCCCACCCCCAAACCACCCCCATCAGTTCTCGAACACCTGCGGGGATGGAGGCCTTCCAGAAAAGGGTTGTGACACATGCTGGATGCCCCACTCCATCTCCAAGGTGGTTATGGGTGCTCATGAACTGGGAGACTGATGGCACATTGAGGATGGGAAAGCGGGAGAAGAGATTGAGGAGAAAATGGGGAAAAATGGACAGCAGGTTTCAGAAAATGGGAGAGGAGATGAAGGGGGGAAATGGGCAAGAAATGAGAGATGCTGACTCCCCAACCAGCAGGGATGAGGGACACAATGGAAGGAGCTCATCTCCAACCCCAGGTTCACCCCAACATCCTCCAACACCATGGATTCAACTTCAGGACCCGGAGCCACGATGGATCCTGGGCAGTGAGGTTAGAAGGGTAGAGAAGGGCTGAGCCAGCTCTTACCGAGCTGCTCCCTCTCTATTTTTTTTCACTTTTTGCAAGTTAAAACCGAGATAATGACACTGGGTGGGGACCAGTTTGGAGAGCTGAGCAGCCAAACCAAAACGTGCCTCCAAGCCAAGCGATTCCCCAGCCTCAACGTTTGGGGAAGGAAGCTGAGAGCAGCCATGAAACGATCCCTCAGTGCGCCGAGGTGGAGCGCTCGGGCAGAGGTGACCCTGCTAGTAAAATATTTTTCAACAGAATGAAAATAAAACAAGAGCGCTCCGGCTGCAAGCTGCGCTCCGTAGGGCTGCGCCCCTCCTCCTCTGCTTCCCTCTCCTTTCTCCTCCTCCTTGGCACTTTCTTCCCTTCACTAATAACCCTGTTTTCTTGCTTTTCTTTTTTTTTTTTTCCTTTCCCCCTTCTTGGCTCTTTTCACCTAAACCCTGATGTAATTTCCTGTCCTGTCCCAATGTTTCCTGTTCGTTAACAGGGTGAAAGTTATCATCACGCACTTCAACGGCGAACCAAAAAACAGCGGAAAAAAAGAGAAAAAAAAAGCAAGAGGCAATGGGAGAGAAGGGCAGACCGGGTGGTATTCCCAGTGCCACCCTATTCCTAAAGAGCAGCCAGCGGCCATTCGGGAATAAACCAATGGGATTTGGACAAGAAGGCTGTACATGCAAAGTGGAATTTTTTATTATTTTTTTTTTTTTTTGCACGGCGACACTAAAACGGAGACCGTGCCTCAGCGGTTAATAATATCCCTGCGCTGAAAATAAACTGGGAAGGAAGCTCCTTTGTGACAGTGGGCGGGCGGCCAGGCTGCGGCGTGGGTCATTCAATCTGCCGGGGGTTGGCACTGCACGGGGCCTGGCTCCCAACATCTGCCCTGTGCCAAAGTGAGGGTTTGGGGACCGCAACGCGTCCCCGTGCCCCTGGTATTCGCCATGCACACCCAACCACCATGCTCACAGTGCTGGTGTTTGAAAGCGCAGTCCCAGTGACCCATGGCGGGTAGGTGCGTGGGGTTAATGTCACTGTTCCCATAGTGTAACTGATACCTGCATGCAGACAGTGGGGATGGAATGGCTCCGTCCCCTTACGAGTGTTTGTGTCCTGTCTCGGTTTCAATGTCCCCAACGATCGGGTTTCCGCCACTCATTGGGACATTTTATTTTGCAAGCAGAGAGTGGTTTGGGTTGCTTGCCAGTGCAGGCACACACCCCTCCCTGGCTCCGTGCTTCCAAATCCACTTTTCTACCCTCGTTCCTCCCCCCAAAAGCTCCAGACTACAGGAGAAAATGGCCTCAAAGCCACATAGAAACATAGAAGCTGCTCAGGAACATGATTTAGCAGAGGGTTGTTAGGGTGGTACGGTCAGGTTGAGGTTGCACTTGATGATCTCTGAGGTCTTTTCCAACCTGAACAATTCTATGATTCTAATCATTAAGGTTGGAAAACACCACGAGGACCATCAAATCCAACTGTCAACCCATCCCCGCCATGCCCACTCACAGAATCACTGAGGTTGGAAAAGACCTCTGAGACGACAAAGTCCAACCATCAAACCATCACCACCACACTGGCGCCACAGGGGGCTGGGAAACACCCCAAAAACCCAAATCCCTTCGGTGCGGAGAGAGCAAACAAGATAAGGGGCTGCAACACAGCTCACAGTGGGATTCCTCCTGCAATTTAGTGCAGACCAGCCCCAAGGCATCACGTAAATGGGAAGTGGGATGGGGTGATTCACTGCCATCCCTTGAGTTTTAACCCATCCTGGGAGAACATCTCGGGGAGCATCCTAATCACTAAGGCTGAGAAAGACCTCCAAGACCATCAAATCCAACCATCAACCCGCCTCACACATGCCCATTCAGAGGATCATAGCATCATTGAGGTTGAAAAAGACTTCCAAGTAGTCCAACTCTCAGCTCATCACCACCATGCCCACTCACAGAGTCATAAAGCCACTAAAAGTGGAAAAGGCCTCCAAGATCCCCAAGCCCAACCACTGACCCACCACCCCACGCCCACTGACCACGTCCCTAAGCAGAACCACAACATCATTAAGAGTTGGAAAAGACCTCCAAGATCCCCAAGTCCAACTGCTGACCCACCCCACCATGCCCACTGCCCATGCCCCCAACACCACCCTTCTCCAGAGCAGCTCAAAGCCACCACCCAATGGGTGCTGACTACCTCTGGGCTCCTACAGGCTGAGTGCCCCATAGAACCCCCCCGCTGGAGCCGAGCAGCAGTCGGTGCCAGGCCGGCGGTGCCGTGGTCAGCTGATGCTGAGCAGCCCGAGGCTCCTCGCCTGGCAGGCAGCCTGCAGCACGCCGGCTCCAGCGCTGTCATCCTGCATTAACCCCTGATAACCTCCGCCCTGCAGCATGGGGCCACGCTCTGCTGGGAGGCTCAGGAGGAAAGGGTGCAGCAGCTTTGTGCTGCGTTGGATGGGGCCAAAAAGAAAAAAAAAAAAAAAAAAAAA
>PPHD01028492.1:0-10866 GCA_002909625.1 Bambusicola thoracicus
AATGCTCTGCTCCAGAGTTTCTCTGGTTGAATTTTACATAGCAAGAATTAATGGATTGGGCCTTTCTTGTTTGTGGCATCCTGATACAGTAAAGAAGACATACACACCCACCAAGATTAAAGGGCACTACCTTTCAGCCCCACCACACCACAGAACGCAGCAGGAATCCTCACAGAGCCACCTCCATCTGTGCCAATAGCCACTGGGCAGAGACCTACGAAAACAAGTGTTGGCCTGTGATCAGAGAGACAAATGTTATGCCCCTTCCATTCTACCACCACCTGTAGCCATGACAGCACACAGAGCAATCTGCTTATTTAGGACATCTCTCCAGCTTCTAACCCCTCCATGAAATCTAAACACCTGATGCTCAGGGCTTGCCTCCCACCACCCTCAGGCTCAGTTTAGAAACACCTACCTGCGGCTACAGCTGCTGCCGACCCACTGGAGCTCCCACCTGTGAAATGGTTGGGCTTGTAGGGATTCCTAGGGATCTTGTGGTACCTGCGGCAGACAAACAGTGGTGAATCTTCCCCTAAGAAGCACTGAGTGTACTACAGGGCAGAAAAAGATCCAGAAACATAGCTTGGGGATTCAGATCTCTTAGTAAAGAGACACCAATCCACCCCAGGTAGTGCTATATCCCTACAGACTGAGACAGAAAAATAATTCTGGATCAGAGTGCAATCACTTAATATCACTAACAGCCTATCCAAAAGGAAGAGACTCAAAGCAATAGAAAGGATGCTGTTCTACCTCTTCTGGCTGTGACTACACTGTGCCGTTACTGCATACCACAGTGCATTATGCAATGCCAGAGGATGGAACAGTCATTGACCACCAGGTTTTACAGAACCACAAGCAAGTTGGCATCCCCAGCTCTGCCCTTTATTCCAAACTCTTCAGTCTGACCACAGTCCCGAGGCACCAAAGAGACCTGCCCGGTTGGCAGGGTATCCAACTGGGGCAGGAGACCACACACAGGGAGAAAACGTTCATGCATTTTGTTGTAGCTGTGGGAGAGCCCCACTTCCATCCAGCTGCACATTCATAAAGTGTGGATCTGCAGACAGCTTATAAAGGCTGCGAGAACCACTGCTCTGACAGAGCAGTTCTCAGCCTGCTATAGTGGGAAAATTCACAAAAGCAAAGCAAATTACAGCAAGTTTGTTTTAGTTAGGAAATTAAAGCACTAAGTTTCTCCTAAACTGATTGTACCTTTTCTCATAGTTCTTGGCCATTAGCCATTTTTGCGACCGTGTATGAGGTCACTATTGTTTTCTGTCACTGTTTCTGTTTATGCTTCATCCTGTAAACATCTATGATTCACACCTTCAAGTCATGTAAGGCCTTGCAAAGCCAACTCTTTACTCAGAACCACTTGGATCCTCTCCTGCCTTTGGTTTCAGGAGTCTTCAGGCTTTCACGGCCACTCTGAGCCTTAAATCTTCAGTGTTTTCACATCCACATGGTTCTCCGTGCATGGGGTGTTTCAGTCAGTTTTACTCTTACATGCTTGCCCTATTTTTATACCCTTCCCTGACAGTTCTGGACAGACTTGTAGGTCTTTCTAGAGCCTAGGGCAGAGAGAGGTGGAGGGGATTTTTACCTATTAGGGTTGCATCCCGTTGTTCCGGTCCCCAGTTCATGCATGTTTGAGACCCCAATAATCACAGCTCCTGCCTCTCGCAGCTTCTTGGCCACAGTGGCATCTTCTGTTTCAGGCTTTGTCCCAAGGTACACTGTTCCTACTCGGTGATAGTAGGGTACCTTGGCAAGAAAACACCTCATTACTCATCATAAAACCCCAGAAAGGTGGGCAGGCACTTGTGTGTACTTCACATGCACATTTCAGTTCCACAACCAATCCCAGACATCAGGACCCACTGAGTTAAGTCAGGATCAGGAAGCCTTACTCTTCATCTTGCCCTGTGTTGTTTCCTGCTATGAGATCCTTAACTCTCCACTGTTGGGTCACTCTCACGTGCAAAGGAGTCCCTTTCATACTACAATATAGAGGAGCAGAGACAAATAGCTGGACAGAAAAGTCCATCTCTCTACAGCAATGTCATTGCTATGCTCAGAGGCTGCAGAACAGTCAACCCTGGCCCCACAGAATACAGGAGCTCTATTTTCCACTTCTTGTGGAAGGAGCTGCAGCGTTTCAAAACTGCAGTGCTTTGAAGCAAAGCACTGAGATTACATGGATGCCAAAATACCAGATGGACTCATTTTCAGGGTGTGCTAAGTGCTCTCCCCGACAATTAAGCGATAGGTCCCTCCAGAGTCCATGACAGCTTAATGGCACTGCCAGGAGTATTTAATAGTTGCCAGCTCACAGGCAAAGTCCACCGTGGGTGGGGACCGTAACTTTCATATTTCTGATATAAGTATGTCCTTTATGGCAACAAGAGATGGAGGCTACGCTAGAATCAGTGCCAGAGAAGCCCAGGCAGTTACACCCACTGCTACACATGCTTTCATACACACTCATTTCATCAGAAGAGGGACTGCTTCCCACCACCACCCTCTACTCCCCACGGAATACAGAGATTCGTACAAGATAAGGAAAACGTCTGTCGGACTCAAGATGTATCTTTGCTTGGCAAAACTTGTTAATCCTGTTCATTACGCTCATCTACCTTGTATATTACAAATATAGGTTTCTGCTGAGGAGATGGCCTTAAAAACTAGTTGCAATGAGTTCTCCTGCTTGATCTCATAGAGCATGACAGCTAGCTAAGGAAACTCACCACTTTGAACTCTTCTTTTAGGCACACTGGGATGCCATCCAGGTAAGATAGGGTACATTTATTCCTGTAACGAGCAGTGGAGGCCTCAGCCATCTATACAGAAGAAAACATATATGACAGAGTTGAACTGCACGTCACTACAAGTTTAATAACAGATACCACATATAGCTTTGTCAGGTTGCTGACAAGCCAAACTATGTAAGTTATCTTCTTCCACTGTATGCTGGTGGGAAAATGCTGCCTGGAAGCATCTACGCTGACAGATGCCACATGAGCACAAAAATTCTGGTTTAAAAATAGGAGAATAGTGGTCCAGTAGGAAACAAATTGCCTTAATCCTGCCTCTTTTTGCAGGAAAGGAAGCAAACTTTCTGTAATCCTCTACACAAGATAGAAGCAAAAAATGCACGTATATTTCTGTATAACAGGTCAGAAGAACCTCCTCCCTTTCTACTGCTCTTGTGGTGGCAGAGGCTCCTTTCCTAACAGGCATTACCAGCATTATTTGCTCCTGGTCCCATTGCACTATCGCTCTGAGCGGGGGCGTGGATTTGTCGCAGTCCTCCAGCACGGCAATGATGTTCTTTGCTACTTGAGATGGCGTCAGCTTCCCACTCCTACAGGACAAAAGTTGGGACCTCATTATAAGACCCCACACAGCATATCCATGCAAAGGGTTTGTCTACCATGTAGCAAGAAGGCAGCTGTCACAGCTGTAACTACTAAATATGTGACAATATGTGTGTGGTGATGATTTCCACATGATTGTATCAGGACAGGAGACATCTTTCCCTAAAGGAGTACTTGCCTACACTTGCCTCTCCCAGCCCTCTCAGTAGGGGCAGGAGATAGGAGACCTACCCAGATATTTCCTGAAACACTAGGAAAAGCAGGGCAGGATAGCTGGCAACCTTTACAGATTCCCCTCAAGCTTTAGAAAGCCTAAGGCTACGAAACTGCCAGTACTGTGAGCTAAGTGGCCAGATCTGCCTCTGGCTGACACAAAAGCCTAGTCAGAATGGATCTATAACACCACACTGCAGTGCCACACATTTGCTCCAAGGTCACGGCTTACTGGAAAGGGTGACCGCTGCAGAACACGTGCCAGGAACCTGGCAGGATTTATTTGTGCACTCCAGATCTGGCACACATTCCAAAGGCAGCCCCAAGTTATCCAGCGGCCAACAGGTTACAGAACCTCAGAGGCAGGGATGTGCTTCCAGCTTCTTCCGAGCCAGGCACATTGACTGGGTAAAAGCAGTCACACTGTTCTCAAGAACACAACCAGCTGGGGAGTTAAGGGGCTCTTCAGAGATCTACTGCATATACAACTTGCTTCATCTATATGAACCTTTCTCACCTCCTCACTCATTTGGGCAACCAAGGTATGTAGAAATCTCTCCCACATATAGACAGCCAAGATAAACAGTATTTAAATAACCTTGCAGGCTTTTAAGAGTTATGCCAACTCCCCAGTTGGCTTTCCTTTGTTATTCTATCTGAGGGAAAGGACTGCAAAGGATGATGCTAAACAGTGGTACCTCAGGACAGTCCTAACAAGGAGATGCCTGAGAGCTTGTGGAACAGCAGCAGCTCACAGCTGGGGAGCACGAGAGACAAGTTGCTCCCAGGCTATAATTTCACTCACCGGTAGCAGTCCAGGTAGTCTTTGATCCCTTTGAAGGTAAACCCATGGCTGGCAGAATCAGGCCTGCAAAAAAAGGATTGAAAGGGCAACTTTGAAATGTCAAGGTCACCTCTGTTCAGACCTTTTGTTCAATGCAGGCTGTGAATTGTTCACTTCCAGGTCACTGTTGGGACTGCAAGCCTAAGCATTTTAGCTCACACTTCTCGCACACATTCAAGAGACAAGGTACATTAAGGGTGCCACAGCAATAAGTGGTTAGACTTGTTGATAAATTTTAGTTGTTTCACATTTCTCCTGCAACAAAGCAGTCCACAGACTCTTCAAAACTTATTCCAGGTTTATATTTGCTACTCACCACTGGAGCATTACAGAATAGCTAGAATATACCCATAAACCTGCTTCCAAGACCTCTATCCTAAGTTTGATTCAGAGACAGTGAATTACTAAGGCCTGGACAGTACGCCTTCAACCAAAGCTGACCTCTAAATGAATCTCACAACCCAGAGTTACATATCACCAGTATCAGGTCATTAGTGAAATACATATGATCCTTAGCAAAACACGCATCTTGAACAAAATATCTCATTAGCAAGAGATGCAGCTTAGATAAAGCATTATGAGAATGTATTAACCTTTCCTTGTTTAGAAGCATAGTGTGAAGGCCTACTAGCACACAAACTTCCTTGGTTTCTCCTTGAGCCCTGGCCAGCCTTGACATAGGATCCAATAAGGGAAAATGAAACCAGATGTTTCCACCTAACTGTCATGTAAATGTGTTTATTCAACAGTATAAAACCTGGACCTTCTTGCACCAAGGTTGGAGGCCTCATCTATGAGTGGACACACTGTGTAGGATCTCCCAACTGCTGGGAAAGGCTCTCCAAATCCTCACTACAAACAGGGCTCCCAGCAACTGTGGATCTGGATGATGGTAAAGTATTAAGGCAATTGATGATGTATCTTTCTTAATCACCATAGTGATCACTGTAGTCAGTCTTATGTAGTAATGGTTAGATGCATTACCATGTTCCATTTTATTCTTGCTGTATCATTTCACTTGTTATCACTTAAAACATAAGTAAATATAAACGCACTTCTTTAAGTTGGTATCTCTGACCTTGGTGCTGACTCTGTCCATTGGCAACAGCCAGCAACACACCCAGTGTCTGGTGTGGCATGGGGAAGAGGTGCTATGCAGCACACATAGGAATTCACATCAAACTGCTTAAAAACTAAGTCGGTAGCTCTAGTACTTGACAAGTAGACCATTTCTCATCACAGTAAGGTGAACACAGAATGATTAAAACAGCTGGCTACAATTACTACTCCTGTAATGTCCCCATATCATCACCCAGCTCAGAAGCCATACCCTGGAGCAGGAGAGTATATGGCTCTCATCATGTGCTATGCAGGGAAGAGGTTAGGTTCAAGTATCCTGCCCTGTAGTACTCAATATACCACTGATAGAGCTGAGGCTCGTGGATGCATTAATGAGAAGGCTGCACTCACCTTGACCAATGCCTGCAGGAAACATATCCCTCCCTCTACAGTGAAGGAGCTGAATGACTGTCCTTGTTCTAACTTAAGAATTTAAGCAGGAAGCAGGCTTTGTCTTGCTAAAAACTCAGATATATGCAAAGAACCTACTCCCTGAGACACTGGTAAAGCACACAGACATCTTCAGTAACTATTAGACAGACCCACAGCTAAGAACAAAACCAGATGGGGAAAGCATTCATAGCAGTCCAGCTGCCTTCACCTCAGCATCAGACTCTGGATAGAAATGGGATGTCCCAGTAACATTTCACCCCTAATTTGGTGGAATTTAATCAAGTGCAGGCCGCAATTAAGAAGCTAAATAGGCCATTCTCCAAGCAACCTAAGTAACAAAACCTGACTTCTTGTGAACTGTTTGCTTTGTACCTCATGTTTCTTCTCACCTCCCAGAAACCTGTTTTCTCTTTGAGATACATTGCAGGTAAGAAACAGCACACCTGTAAATTCACTTACGGGATGTATGCATAGCGTAGCCAGCCACTAGGTGTATCTACTCTAAGAGTGCAACCAGAGCAAAGCAGTCTGCCTGAAGCTAGCTAGCTAGTTAACACTGCACGTTAACTGCTTGTGATTTATAAATTACGAAAGGAGAGATCTGACAGCACTACTTGTTTTGTCAAGTTCCGTGGTCATGGAAAGAGATTTTAATCCAGATGACTCACAATGACTGCCTCCCCCTAATATCACGGCTCCAACACGTGTTTCTTCACTCCACTCTTAACCAACCCACACTCACCTTGTATCTATCAGCTGCTTGATGATATCCAAAGTGCTTTTAGTCTCAGACTGGTCTTCTGTAACCTCTGCAGCAACCTCTGGGATAAACGTGGGGTCTTCATGAATGTCAAGAGAACGCATAAGGGAGAAGTTGTTCAGCCTGCAAGAGAGAAAGCGCTAGAAGACGCAAGCTCCTCCATGACTAATTTTTCCATACTGTTCCAAGCGAATTTTACCCAAGAACATTTTGTTGTAGCAGTCTGCTCCCACAGCAGGGAGTTGCAACAGTTACAAAATAATCTTTCACACCTTTCTAAAGCCCTGCTGAAGGCAGCACCAAATCTATCCCGCTTGCTTAACAGAGCCTCCCACCTTTTGACATAAAGCCAGCCAGCCTCCACAAATCCAAGCTGGGAAAGAACTGGTGGAAGTTTTCCCATTCACTCTAATCAGATATATCACCCACAGACCAAAAAAGACAGGAATGGAGAGGAGAAAAGAAAGTAGCATGAGCCATACATTCAAGCGCTAAGCCTGCTAAAACAGGCAACTCTTCAGACTTAATCCACGACCTGCCTCAACACAGTTTGTTTGCAACCAAATGTAATGGGGATTGGATCAGCACAGGTTCAGGGCTTGTAGCACAATACATGCTTGAAAGCTCGGTTTGTAAAGAAAAACATAAGCGTGACAGAAGGACAGAAGGTTATTCATAAATGATGAATCTCTTTTAAAAGAGCACATTAAAAACTCTGAGCTTCGTGTCTGGTCTCATTTTCCCAGTACTACAATTTCACCACTGCTGGTGGCGAACACTGCAGATTTTCACATCCACAAGTTTTGACTGCTCTTCAGTAAGAGCACAGAAGAGCAAAGAGACAACCTGAGCCTGCCTGAATGTGGAAAAGGATTAATTTCCTCCTGCAGAGGGTCACTCAAACCAGAGTGGTTAAAAAAAAAAAAAAAAAAAATCTAGTAAACAAACTGTGAAATAACCTCACTTGTCATGAGTTTTTAATTATGAGACTTCCCTCTTTAACTTTTAATAGGAATGGAATGTAAGCACCTTTAGAAACAATCTTGGAGGAGATAAAACTCCCCTCTTACCTTAGTAAGAGCGGCAGTAACAAGATCTGTCCAAAAGCCTAGAAGAAGGTAAGCAGAAACATTGATTTGCAATAGCTTTGACCTGAGCATCTTCCTCATGACAGAAGAAATGCTAAATGCACTCACAATTGCTGCAGTCTCCGAGCACCCTGCACAGCACGCACTTGTGTTTCAGGCCACAGAACTGACCTGAAATGCTTTTCCCACCCCATGCACATTTATAGAATCACAGAGGCTGTGTTCTCCTGGCTATCCTGCAGGAACATTCATTTTTTCTTCCCTGACTCAGCTCCAGAAAGCCTGCAGTTGCAGGCTGCAGCGCTGTTAAGAGGCATCTACATAGCTCCCACCAGTGCTCAGAGCATTATGCAAACATTGGATAGGGTAGAAGCTCATTATCATTTCATTTATCTCTCTGTTAACATCTTTCCTGCAGTAAACTGAGTCAACATGGAATAGTACGAGAAATGTAGGTAGCAGGCAGCTGAAAGCAGTCTCTAGACACCACGGCTCCCAGTGTAGCAATATCAGCAGTCCCAGGAAGATCAGCCTTGTTCTAGCTTGCTCTAATAGCCCAAGAATCAGCTTCCCAAACAGGTGAAGGGAGTGTGGCTCCAACTCCCAGTGCGACTCTAAAGCAAGGCTCCCACTCCTACACACGTGAAGTGATACGTTGCTTCACACACTGCGTAAGAATTAGTTTCTATTTGAAAAGGCTTTGCTCCTAACCTACATGCGACGCAACAGTAAAATCCTGAGTGAGACTGGGAATCACAGAATCATAAAGGCTGGAAAGATGAATAAGGATATCCAGTACAATCATCAGCTCATGCTTGTGACTGCTCTAGAATGTGTCCCTCAGTGTCACATCTACCCTTATCTTGAACATCTTCAGGGACAGTGACTCCTCCACCTACCCAGGCAGCCTGTGCCACTCTTGCTGAGAAGATGTTTCCTAATATCCAACCTGAGCCTCCCCTGGCACAACCTGAAGCCATTCTCTTTCATCCTATCACTGTTACCTGGGAGGCTTAAGCCCCTTCACCACAATTTCTCTTCAGGTAGTTGTAGTGAGCAATAAGGTCTCCCTTGAGCCTCCTCTTCTCCAGACTGAACAATCTTGTTTCCCTCAGCCACTCCCCATAAGACTTGTGCTCCAGACCCTTTGTTGCCTTTCTCTGAAAACACTCTGGGGCCTTGATGTCTTTCTTGTAGCAAGGGGCTCAAAACTGAACACAGTACTCAAGATGCCACCTCACCACGGCTGAACATGGGGGACAATCACCTCCCTGCTCCTGCTGGATGCACTGTTTCTGATACCAGCCAGGATGCCACTGGCCTTCTTCACCACCTGGACACACTGCCGGCTCACGTTCAGCCAAGCATCGACCAACACCTCCAGGCCCTTTACCTCCACACAGCTTTTCCAGCCACTCTGTCCCAAGCCTGTAGCGTTGCCTGGGGTTGTGAAGTGCAGGAGCCCAGGCCATCACGGAATGGCATAGGTTGGAAGGGACCTTAAAGATCATTTAGTTATGCCTCCATCCAAGGAGGATGATAGGAAGGGAAATAAGCCCAAGGTCACACACCAGACGCAACCACAAAGCAAAGAACTGAAAGCTCTTCCGGTCCTTACACCCAGGCACAAAAGCCCTCACAGGGAAAGCACACATCACTCCCAGCTCCAGGACACGTTGCACACCGAGACAAGACTGCACAACCCCGAAGCGAGAGGCAGAGCAGAGCAGACCCGAAGGCAGTCACTACAGAGACCCGACACCGGCAGCCCCCACAAAGGGAAGCAGACACTCCCACACGCGCGGCTGCAGCTGCACCTGCTCCACAGCTTTACGGGCACAGACAAACCGGCAAGCTGGAGGGCACTCCAAACCCCAAAGCAGTACGAGCCCCGCTGAGGACAGCTGTCAGCAGCCTCTCTGTGGGAGCCGCAGTCAGAGGGGCTGAGCGATCCCAGTTCCTCCGTGCCCGCCGGGTCCCGCACGGCCCATCCCGTCCCGTCCGGTCCCGTCCCCGCGCGGCGGACATCTTGTGCCCGCGCCCGCTCACCGTGTTAGCCGTGTGCACGAAGAGCCGCAGCCAGAAGCCGCACAGCCGCGGGGCCCACTGCAGAGAGGAGGCGAGAGGTGAGCTCCGGGCCCGCTCCCCGCAGCCCCCCGCCCCGTCCACCCCACCCCGCGCTCACGGCGTCCCGCGGCGGGCTCGAGGCTGCGGCCCGGCCCGGCTCACGGCGGTACAGCGTAGCGGCCGCGTCGCCCGTGTGCCGCCGCACGCAGCACAGGTACAGGGCGGCGGCGGGCAGCAGCGCGCCGAGCAGCAGCAGCGCCAGCTCCATCGCGTCGCTTCCAGCCGAACCCGGAGCCGGCGCCGCGCTATGGCGGCGGGGCGGTGCTCGGCTTCGGCCCGCCCGCTACCGGCCCCCGAGGGGCGGGATGGGAGGGTTTCCCGCGCGGTGCGCGCTGCCCGCCATGTCCCGCTTCTACCAGGCGCTGCGCCGCGCCGGCGGGGCTCGGGCGGGAGGGCTGGGCGTGCAGGAGGAGGACGTGTCCCGCTGGGGGCTGACAGGTCAGTGCGCCCGGGGCCGCGGAGCCGGCCGGTGCCGCGCTGCTGTGATCACAGCGATCCCGCGCGCTCCCCGGCAGCCGTTACGACGAGCGACCCCGGGCCTGTTCAGCCACGGCTAGCGCTGCCACAGCAAACGTTACGCCTTAGGCTCGTTGCTTCTTGCCATCCTTCCTGCCTGTGTCAGTCGCTTTGCCTTTCCCGTTCAAATCCTCAGAGCAGTGTCTTGGTTTGCTGTTCTGTTAGTGCTAAAATGTTTCTGTGCAGCCTGGTGGACTAAACGACCTTTGAAAGAACCTTCCGCTACTTAAGTCGAGCTTGGAAACTTCGATTTGAAAAGAGGGCAGATTTAGGTTGGATGTTAGGGGGAAGTACTTTACAAGGAGAGTGGTGAGATGCTGGAACGGGCTGCCCAGAGAGGCTGTGGATCCCCCCATCCCTGGAGGCGTTCAAGGCCAGGTTGGACGGGGCCCTGGGCAACCTGATCTAGTAAATGGGGAGGTT